>JACEIK010006922.1:63686-82911 GCA_018107945.1 Datura stramonium
CACATCCCCGCTCAACGATGTAGTTGTGAGGCTAGTTTGTCGTGTTTAGAGGCTCGAGAGACCATGAACATCGCATTTTCAACTATGTGAGACAACAATTTATAAATTCATACTTGAACCATTACAAAGGGTTCCGGCTTGGCTCTAGTTGTTTCTTATATTGTTTCAGAGTATTTCTTTGACCACCCCTAGATTTAAATAGAATTTATCGAAAACTTTCATAATCAACACTTGTGAAAGTTAATATCACACTTGAACTTCATAATTGGCTGAATTGGTCCAGTCCCTGTGGGTTCGACATCCGGCTCTTAAAAAGGGCCACTGTATTACTCGTAAGACCACGTACGCTTGCGTGTGCGCTTGGGCGCAGTCACAACAAGTTCCCCCTGTACGGGAAATAGACTTCAGAATAGATCTCCTTCCAGACACTCAGTCCATCTCCATCCCTCCTTAAAGAATGGCTCTAGCTGAGTTTAAAGAGTTGAAGGAGCGGCTAAAAGATCTTCTTGACAGGGGTTTTATCAGACCCGACATCTCTCCCTGGGGTACTCCAGTGCTATTCGTGCGTAAGAAAGACGGTACCCTAAAAATGTATATAGATTACTGTTAGCTGAACAAAGCCACTGTCAAGAACAGATATCCCCTACCTAGAATTGATGAGCTGTTCGACCAACTTCAGGGAGCCAGTTGTTTCTCCAAGATCGATCTCAGGTTAGGATACCATTAGTTAAGGGTTATAGAAAGTGACATACCAAAAACAACATTCAGAACTCGGTATGGTCACTATGAGTTTGTAGTGATGTCCTTTGGGTTAACAAACGCCTCAATAGCCTTCATGGACCTAATGAATAGGGTTTTCAAGCCGTACCTAGATATGTTCGTCATCGTATTTATCGACAACATTCCGGTGTACTCCAGAAATGAGGAAAAGCATGCCAATCACCTAAAGTTAGCATTACAAACTCTCAGAGATCGCCAGTTATTCGCCAAGTTTAGTAAGTGTGAATTCTGGTTGAAGTCTGTGACCTTCTTGGGTCATGTGGTTTCAGGTGAAGGAATACAAGTAGATCCTCATAAGATAACAGCAGTGAAGGATTGGCCCAGACCTACCTCTCATATTGAAATCAGGAGTCTTCTAGGCTTACTAGATTATTACCGACGGTTTGTGGAAGGTTTCTCCTCCATAGCATCTCCTCTGACCAAGCTAACCCATAAGAAGGTAAAATTCCAGTGGTCGGATGAGTGTGAGAAGAGTTTTTACGAGATAAAGACTCGACTCACTACCGCTCCAGTTTTGATCCTGCCAGAAGGGACAAAGGGGTTGGTTGTATATTGCAACACCTCTAGAGTTGGACTTGGTTGCGTTTTGATGTAGAGGGACAAAGTGATAGGCTATGCCTCCAGAAAGCTCAAAGTTCACGAGAAGAATTATCAAACTCATGACTTGGAGTTGGCAGTGGTGGTATTCACATTAAAAATATGGAGACACTACTTGTACGGAGCTCACGTGGACGTGTTCACAGATCACACGAGTCTTCAGTATGTGTTCAGCCAGAAGGACCTAAACCTCCAACATAGAAGGTGGTTAGAGCTCCTGAAAGATTATGACATGACTGTGTTGTATCACCCGGGCAAGGCCAATGTGGTGGCTGACGCCCTAAGCAGGCAATTTATGGGAAGTGTAGCTCACTTTGAGGGAGGAAAAAGGGAGTTAGCAAAGGATGTTCACAGACTAGCTCGGTTAAGGGTGTAACTAGTAGACTCAGCCGAAGGTGGAGCAGTAGTACAAAGCGGGTAAAATTCATCTTTGGTAGTTGAATTTAAGTTTAGACAAGATGAAGATCCAGTTCTACTTAAACTCAAGGAGGCAGTTCTCAGAAAAGAAGTTGAGGCTTTCTCCCAAGGGGGAGATAAAGTGCTCCGTTATCAAGGAAGGTTGTGTGTGCTAGATATCGGTGAGTTGAGACAATAGATTTTGGCTGAGGCACACATCTCAAGGTATTCTATTCACCCTGGTACCACTAAAATGTACCGCGACTTGAGGGACATTTACTGGTGGAACGACATAAAAAGAGACATTGTCGAATCCGTAGCTAAGTGCCCGAACTGCCAGCAGGTCAAGGTGGAACATCAAAGGCCAGTGGGAATGAATCAAGATATCAGTATACCCACGTGGAAGTGGTAAGAGGTAAATATGGACTTTATTACGGGTCTACCTTGGACTCATCGGCAACGTGACTCTATCTGGGTGGTAGAAGACCGGATGACTAAGTCAGCACATTTCCTCCCAGTCAAAACCACAAATTCAGCTGAGGATTATGCTAAAATTTATATTTGGGAGCAGGTTAGACTTCATGGGGTTCCATTGGCTATTATTTCATACAGGGGTACCCAGTTCACTTCCCAATTCTGGAAGTTTTTTCAGAAGGGACTTGGCACTCAGGTCAAGCTCAGTACAGCTTTTCACCCGCATACATATGGGCAAGCTGAGCTGACTATTTGGACTCTAGAGGATATTCTAAGAGTGTGAGCGATTTATTTTAAGGGTAATTGGGATGACCATCTGCCTCTTATCGAATTTGCATACAACAACAGCTACCATTCCAGCATTCAAATGGCCGGTCCCGTTTGAGGCATTGTATGGTAGGAGGTGTAGATCTCCTATATGATGGTTTGAAGTTAGTGAAGCTACTTTGATAGGGCCAGATTCGGTTCATGAGGCAATGCAGAAAGTTTAGCTCATTCGAGAAAGGTTAAAAACAGCTCAGAGCCGCCAGAAATCTTATGCGGATGTACGGAGAAGAGAGTTGGAGTTTGCAGTTGATGATTGGGTGTACCTGAAATTTCACCCATGAAAGGGGTGATGAGGTTTGGAAAGAAAGGAAAGCTCATTCAAAGGTATGTGGGACCTTATAGAATTTTGAGGTGTATCGGCAAGGTAGCCTATGAGCTAGAGTTACCTTCAGAACTAGAAGTTGTTCATCAAGTTTTTCATGTATCACTGTTGAAGAAGTGTATCAGAGATCCAACCTCTGTGGTGCCATTGGATAATGTGGTAGTCAAGGATAGCCTAGCCTATGAGGAGGTACTAGTCCAAATTCTAGACTGACAGGTTCGTAGATTGAGGAATAAGGAAATAGCTTTAGTCAAGGTTTTATGGAGGAATCAACAAGTTGAAGGAGCTACGTAGGAGGCCGAAGCAGATATGAGGGCCAAATACCCACACTTGTTCTCTATCGACTCTATTGCATTTTGATATATGAATTTTGTTTTAAGACCCGAAATAGTTGTTTAATTCAGTTCATGTATCTAAATTTTCTTTCTGACTTTGGTTGTGTTTATGAAAAGCAAAATTCAGTTCAGTTATATTCTCCAAAATGGAGGTAGTCACTTCGGCCATTTTGAAGTTGAATGAGAAGTATTTGAATGCTTTTATTGTTATTTTTCTAGATGTTATGAGTTTTCTAACATTCAAGGATGAATGTTTTCAAGGGGGAGATATTGTAATGCCCCGGAAGCTTAAAATCAATATCCGGGACTTAATTCAGAAAATTTGGAAAACTGCAGAAAAGTTGCAGAACGACCAACCTGACTGGTCGTTAAGGGACCCAACAACTCGTCAGGTCAACCATGAGAAGGATGCCAAGATGATGTTTCAGTGTTCTTAACGGACGACCCCATGAGTCGTTGTCAGGCCACACAACTCGTTAAGTCACCCGTTGCCAAGCTGGAGTTTTAGAATTTGAGAAGTAGACAGCGTACTTGACGGAAGGTCACCATGAGTCGTCAACAACAGTAACGACTCATCAAGTCCTTCGTTTCTAGTCCTTCCTTGCCTTCTTACTAGTGTACCTGACGGATGACACGACGAGTCATTCCCAGTCATGATGACTCGTCATGTGCCCGTTAGGGATCAGTAGAGATTTTCCAGTGTACTTGACAAAAGGATCCAACGGCTTATTGGACCTGGTAACGAGTCGTTAGGTCACCCGTTAGGGATACCTGATAGTTTTTCCCTGTGAATTTATAAGGGATATTTAGTAATTTCCTATTCTCCCAAGCATTAAACCACATCGTTTAAGCACCAGTTTCAGGCGTTTTAGTAGGGAAATCGGTTCCTCCCCTCATACTCACGCTAATCCTCAAAAGAACATCGTAGAATTCTCTCTCAGGGTATTTCAGAGCAAAGGCTAGGGCTGAACTTTCCTCTTCGATTTTCAGGAAGATTCTTCAGGTTTCTTCGCCAGGTATGTAGAGTTTTAGCAAGGGTATTTTTCTTCCCTTGTTCCCCCAAGATCCACCTCTAATTCCTCTATCAGTTTTAAGCCCCGAGTCTTTTGAATAGGAAGAGTATTCATGTTTATTTTTATTGATTTCACTTAGAACGATGTTCATGTATATTGTTGATATGATTCCCATAAATTCCTTATCATATTGTAAGTGTTGATGCAAAAAAGGTGAGTTTAAGCCTTAAGTTTTCGAGTAATGATTTTATTTGCTAAATTTTCTCTAATGAATGAAGAATGCTTTGAGCTGAATTCCTAGAATTTCTTGCTATGCATATATGTTGGGTAAATATCCTATGAATGAGAATGACTTTTGGCTATGTTGAATGAAATTCCCAAATTCTTGAAATTTCCTTATGGTATGAATTTGTCCGTGTTGTCGGCATAAATGAGCTCTCTATTAACTGCTTATAAATTTAGTTAGTTAGAATACAAAACTCTATCAGTTTAGTCTCAGGCAGAATCATATCATTCTAGCTTCAGTCGGATTTTAGCAACCTCAGTGTTGTCCAGAAAATGTCAGCTGATCAGTTTGACTCCAGTTTATTTCGAGGTGTCAATGGTGCCTCCTAGTTTTCAGACTCAGATTAAGATTTCAGTTATTTGGTCCATTAGGTGGTCATGACATTCAGTTATAGCTCTGACCAGCCCCAGGACCCCAGTTCAGTTATCAGTTGGTTCTCTAGACGGTTATGACGCTTCCAAATAAGAAGCTCTAACCAGTCTTAGAACTCAGTTTTCAAATCTGGTCCTATAAGACGCTCAGGGAACTCTCTGACAGTATCCCTGGGTCAGAATAGTCTTGGACCCCAGTATCGAGCTATCCACTTGTCAGTAGTAACAGTAATAGGATTATCCAGTGGGAGTAGGACTTAGCACCAAAAGGGTCGGGGTTCCAATGCACCCAGGTTGCAGAACTACGTTGCCACCATAGGTTTTATTTACTTGGCCTAATGGCCCCCATTTGATAGTGATTTTCACAGTCCATGCCTTTATACCCTGGCAAGGTATATTGGGTCTTACCGGTGGGGTGTATACATCGGACTCCACATCTAGCTCACGTGGTTAAATGTCGGTTATAGACTCTCCCACTAGGCAGTCCAGTCCAGTATCAGATTAAGAAGCTCAGTTCAGTACAGTATCCCAAATTCAGTGTTTTAGACTTAGGGCATGTCCATGACCATTAGACAGGGTCGTCTTGACCATTTCAGATTATATCAGTAGTTCAGTTCAGTTTACTTGTTGGTCATGGCGTGTCATTGTAGTTCAGACTTTATTTTCAGTATGTCTCTCCCACTTACTTAGTACATTCAAAGTACTGATGCATGCTTTTCATGTTGTATCATTTCATGATATAGTTGCAAGTTCTCAGGTCCAACAAAGATAGTTACTTCAGTTTCAGAGCATTCCACTTCAGCAGATTAGAGTGTGAGTCCTCATAAATCTAGGGCCTTGTTTATTTATTTCATTTAGTTATGGTTTTGTTTAGAATTAGAGTTAGCTGGGGACCTATCCCAGCAACTCCTCAGTAGTTGGATTTCAGACCAGAATTGTCTTTCAGAATTGAATTTCAGATATATTATTTCTTTTCTAATTTTCAGTCTTTACATTTTTCCGAAACTGATAAAGTTGTTATATATAAGTTTCATTGTGCATGTTTACTCAGAATGTTAGTGTATGATAGACCAGGGGTTGACTTGGGGTCACTTGTGGCTCCAAGTACCGTGTTACTTCCAGGGAGTAGGCTCGGGGCGTGACAGTGACCCTCAGCTTCAGTGGACTTAATGTTATCATACAGACTACCCAGGAACCCAGCCTAGTCACTACAAGTCTGATAGGCCAGTTGATACCCTAAAGAGGGAACCTTAGAAGTAGTTTAATGTGGGCCCAACGCTCCAACCTATTTGTAGAGGTACCAAGTGCAAGTTGCTGCGAGTGGCTAGGACTAAGTAAACCTTCCTACGAGGCTATGAATCTGTTATACCCCCGAGGGCCAAAGATCAGACCCGGAAGTTAAAATGAAAAAAAATTTAAAATATGCACCAGGTCACAGAATGAGTCGTTCTTTGACCCGTAGGGAAGACCACGAATCGTGAGGTGACTCATGGTGAGGTACTGGGATTGAGTTAAATGAATNAGGTACTGGGATTGAGTTAAATGAATTGTTATTGGGGTCACCACGGGCATGACCACGAGTCGTGGTCAGGCCCCACGACTCGTTAGGCCAGTCGTGGCCAAAGAAATTAAAAAGGATAGTGCGAGTGGCAGTGCACCTGACAGATAGACCCCACGAGTCGTGGTCAAGAACCATGATTCATTGGGAGGATCATGGTCAACAAGTAACTAATGATCTGGGGTCGAGGCAGTGGGGATACTGTGGTCACCGGCAACAACTCATCATGGTCCCCGATAACAACTCGTATAATGGCCCATTATGAGTTCTAGGTGAGATTTCGACAGTGTACCCAACGATGTATGTAACGACTCGTGAGGTCCCTCGTGGGGACTAATGAGCAGTTATTTTCTTCAAAATTAGGTATTTTCGTCATTCCTAAGTCCTAGGGTCCTAAACTACGTCATTTAAGGCTCGTAATGTGATATTTTATAAGGATAAAATTTATCCTAGCCTCATTCATACCCATGCATGCAAAGTTAGAGAGGAGATAAAGCTTAAGACCTTTCAATTCTTCTCAAATTCCTGGTGGGCAATCAAGGAAGTGTAATAATCAGCTTTAATCAGGTATGTAGGGTTATGAGTAGGTGAATCCTTTCATACCCATGCCCAATCTCTAAAAATCATGAAATTTCCTATGTAAATTCTATGGGGTTTATAACTCAATGCATGAAATTCCTAATTCTCTATATGGGTATGATTTAAATGTATTTATACTATTGAATTATGATTCATGAGTAAGTTTTATGTTATTCTCATTAAAATAATGTTTCAAGCTTTTTAAATTTTCCAATTATGAGAAGTTTATGAAAGTTAAGATTTATGATGGATGTTCATGAATGATGAAATATTAATAATGAAAAGCATATTTTGAAGTTACCCATGTTATCATGTTTTCAAGAAAATTGAGTACTTTCAAGCATGTTAAAGTATTGGGAAATAACCACATGTTCAAGAATGATTTACGATTTATGATATGGATTTCATGATTGATCGATTTATGATGTTGGCCGACTAAAGGTCCCTTGATTCATGGATAAACATGTATGTAAATAGGGATCAACGATGTTAAATATTTATTTAGCCATGGATCTCATGAATGATGTTTATGATTTACGTATGAGCCTAATGTGCATGCTTATGGGAGCAGTGTCTAGCACTGAGTAGCCCGGTGTTCAAAGGACTACGTCGATGTCTCATAACTACGTGCCACCGCAGGTTCATGATGATACATTACAATGTTAATGGATCCCCTCTTTCGTAATATCACATAATGCGCGCCCCTTTCTTGGAAAGCCAAGGACGGCTCTGTCCACTTGAGCAAGATAGTTGGGGAATCATGTAAGACTCTATCATGATGGTATCAGTTATGACGAGTCCTCCCATTGTTGCGCATATTTTTATGCATTGTTATATTTATGTTATTCTGGCTCAAGTTATGATTTATAAATTTTCTCTTATGACTATGATGATGAATGAATTACGGATATTTTGAAAACCTTGAGCTTTATGTTGCATTATGATATTTATGTTATGAGCATGTTGTCCTACTCATATGATCTCTGATGAAATTTTATGTATTTTAAATGTCTGATTTACTTACTTTGCATACTCGGTACATTTTACGTACTGACCGCATACTCTATGTTGTATCATTTCATGATATAGGCTCCGATCTTTAGACCCAGCACCGCCATTAGCTCGTCTCGGAGATTAGCATCCAGCTCTTTGGTGAGTCCTCATTCTTTGAGGACTAGTTGATATCGGTTACCTCTTTACATTTAGTTTTCCATATTTGTCGGGTTAGTTGGGGATGTTTTCCCATCAACCCATCAGATATGTTAGAGGCTTTCAAACTATGTGTAGTATTCAACTATCATGTATGAAGTGCATTTTTATTCTATGTATGTCATGATTACATTTCCTCTATGTCATTTATGTTAAGTATTCGCTTTACTTGATTGAGTTAGATGCATGTTCATGCCATGGGTCGACTTGGAGTCTCTCGGGGCTCATTGTCCTGTGTTACAATTCGGGTCTACGTTTGGATCATGACAAACTTGGTATCATAGCAATAGGTTTTTAAGTGTTCTAGGGTGTCTGAAAGTCGCATTAAGTAGAGTATTTTTCATAGGTGTGAAACGCGCCACACTTATGACGAAGAGGCTATGAGACGTTTAGGAAATGTTCCCTTCTTTCATGATCTATATCGTGCGATGAAATGTTTCCCTATCCTTCTAACTCGTGCTATCTGCAATTGCAGAATCATGGCTCCCCATAGAGTAAATGGTTGGAGGAATGGAAATGAAAACGTCCATGAGGATGGCAATGGAGACAGGCACCAACAAGCCCCACTAGTCCAGGAGCACCATGCAGTGGAGCCGATTGCCCATGCTAAATTCTAGGCAGCTATTTAGATGTTAGCGTAGGCCTTTACCGTGCAGGTCAACCAGCAGGTAGTGGCACATATTCCGCAAAATGGAAATGCGGTGGTAGCTCGAGTCAGAGATTTCTTGAGAATGAACCCGCCAGAGTTCCTTGGGTCAAAAGTAGATGAGGACTCGCATGAGTTCATTGATGAGATTGTGAAGATCACCAAAGTCGTGAGGGTGAATGGGGTTGAGTGTGCTGAGTTGGCCTCATATCAATTGAAAGGGGTCACACACATCTAGTTTCTACTATGGAAAGATAGTAGGACTGTCAGAGCGGGCCCTGTCACTTGGGAGGAGTTCCATGTTGCGTTCCTAGATTGGTTCTTCCCTCGTGAGATGAGGGAGTTGAAGGCATCCGAGTTCGTGAATCTTAAGTAGGGGAAGATGACGGTACAGGAGTATGCCCTTGAGTTCACTCGCTTATCAAAGTACACCCCAGAGTTAGTGGTTGATCAGAGGGCCCGAGTGAGCAGGTTTGTTCATGGGGTGGCGAACTACTTATAGAAAGATTGCAGGATCGCTATGCTCCACCAAGATATGGATTTCCCTTGAATAGTCTTGTATGCCTAGCAGATGGAACAAAATATATGAGGGAGAGAGAGGCCAAAAGGCCCCAAACAGATAGTTATGAGTTTACTCAACAAAGATCCGGCGGTGGCCACCGCCCTCATATTCAACAGAGGTCACTAGCTCCAGCACCATTAGCTAGTGTTCCATCCAGACCCAAGGGTGACCAGAGGAGAAGGGCCTCATGTTTGAGGGACCAGAGGGGCATGCAGCTAGGGCGCACCTTTCCATCCTGCTAGAAGTATGGCAAGAGTCATGCCGGGGATTGCTTGCTCGGCTCAGATATATGTTATGGGTGCGGTAGGTCCAGACACATGCACCGAGCGTGTCCATTTGCTAAGCAAGATGAAATCGAGTCCATGCACAAACTACTAGGTCAGTAGCAGCTCCAACACATTCAGCTCCGCAGGGGGCATCCACTAGTGAGGGTGGCGGACAGTGCCAAAATAGATTCTATGCCCTCGCCTCGCGTCAGGAGTAGGAGACATCACCGGATGTGGTTACTAGTATGTTATGAGTGTTTAACCTTGATGCTTATGCTTTATTAGATCCAGGGGCTACCTTGTCTTTTGTGACACCTTACATTGCTAGTAGCTTTGGAGCCAGTCCCCAAATTCTGTCAGAACCATTCTCAGTATCTACTCCCATTGGTGATTCAGTTGTAGCTAGGCGGGTGTATAGAAGTTTACCGATCACAGTATTGCATAGAGTCACCTCCACAGACCTAGTAGAGTTAGCCATGACTAACTTTGATAGTATTCTCGTCATGGATTGGTTGTATACATGTTATGCTTCTGTTAACTATAGAACCCGTGCGGTGGAGTTTCGCTTTCCGGGTGAGTCAGTCTTAGAGTGCAGTTATTTCCTATATTAAGCCCAGGAAGATGATTTTCAAAGGTCGTGTGTACCATCTAGTTAGGGTTAAGGATGTTAGGTCTGAGACCCCGACTATCCAGTCAATTCCGGTAGTATGTCAGTATCCAAAAGTGTTCCTTGATGATTTACCGGGCGTTCCTCCCGAGAGGGAAATCGATTTTGGTATTGACCTTCTTCCCGACACACAACCTATATCTATTCCTCCCTACAAAATGGCTCCAGCCGAGCTAAAATAATTCAAGGAGCAGTTGAGAGATCTTTTTGATAAGGGTTTCATCAGACCATGCAAGTCCCCATGGGGTGCACCAGTTCTCTTTGTATGAAAAAAGATGGTTCTCTTCGTATGTGTATTAATTATCGGCAATTCAACAAAGTCACCATCAAGAATAGGTATCCTTTACCAAGGATTGATGATTTATTTGACCAGCTTCAAGGTGCCAAGTGTTTTTCGAAGATAGATCTCAGATCTAGGTACCATCAGCTCGGAGTTCGGGAGAATGACATCTCGAAGACAACCTTCAGGATGCGGTATGGTCATTATGAGTTTGTAGTTATGTATTTTGGACTAACGAATGCTCCTGCAGCTTTTATGAACTTGATGAACAGGGTGTTCAAGTCATACCTGGATATGCTCATGATTGTATTTATTGATGACATCCTGATATACTCTCGGAGCGAGGAGGAGCATGACGCTCATTTGAGGGTGGTGCTATAGACACTCAAGGATTGCCAACTATATGCTAAATTCAAAAAGTGTGAGTTTTGGTTAAACTCAGTGGCATTTTTGGACCATGTGGTATCAAGTGAGGTCATACAAGTGGAATCTCAAAAAATAGAAGCAGTGAAGAATTGGCCTAGACCGGTGAATCCTTCAGATATCCGGAGCTTCTTGGGTTTAGTCGGCTACTATCGGAGGTTTGTTGAAGGTTTTTCATCTATTTCAGCACCCTTGACCAAATTGACCCAAAAGAATGTGAAATTCCATGGTCGGAGGCTTGTGAGAAGAGCTTCCAAGAGTTGAAGACTCGACTCACCTCAACACCGGTGTTGACCCTACCGAGGGTACCGATGGGTTCGTGGTATGTTGTGATACTTCATGGATCAAACTTGGGTGTGTATTGATGCAGCACAGGAAAGTTATACTATATGCCTCCAGATAGCTGAAAGTTCATGAGAAGAATTACCCGTCCCATAATCTTGAATTGGATGCAGTGGTATTATCCTTGAAAATATGGCGACATTATTTATACGGGATCCACATTGATGTGTTCACGGACCACAAGAGTATACAATATGTGTTTACCCAGAAGGATCTCAACCTTCAGCAAAGAAGGTGGTTGGAGATACTTAAGGATTACGATATGAGTGTCCTTTACCATCCGGGTAAGGCCAATGTAGTACCAGACACACTTAGTAGACTCTCTATGGAGAGTATGTCCCATGTGTATGAGAGGAGGAAGGAGTTGGTGAAGGATGTGCATCAACTTTCAAGGTTGGGAGCTTAGTTTGTTGACTCGACCGATGGTGGTGTTATTGTTTAGAATGGATCAGAGTCTTCCTTGGTGACTGATGTAAAGGCTAGGCAAGACGAGGAACCCATCTTGGTAAATTTAAAGGAAGCCGTTCAAAATCAAAAAGTAGAGGTCTTCTCCAAAGGGGGAGATGGTGTGCTTTGGTACCAGGTTGCTTGTGTGTTTCGGATGTTGATGATTTAAGGAACCAAATGTTGCACGAGGCTCATGGATCTAGATATTCTATTCATCAAGGTGCCACTAATATGTACGGTGACTTACAGAAACTCTATTGGTGGAATGGCATGAAGAAGGACATCGCAGAACTTATAGCTAAGTTCCCAAACTGTCAGCAAGTAAAGGTTGAGCATCAGAGACCGGGAGGGGTGCTTCAGGATATCAGTATTTCTACTTGAAAGTGGGAAGAAATCAGTATGGACTTCATCACAGGGTTTCCTTGCACTCAACGATAATATGACTCCATTTGGGTGCATTTGGGTGGTTGTGGACAGGTTGACCAAGGTCGCTCATTTTCTGTTAGTCAAAACCACGGATTCGGTGGAGGATTATGCCAAAGTATACATCTGGGAGCTATTTTGGTTGCATGGAGTAGCCTTGTCCATCATATCAGACAGAGGTACCCAATTTACCTCTCAGTTTTGGAGGTTGTTTCAAAAAGGACTGGGTAATCAGGTTAAGTTCAGCATAGCGTTTCATCTGCAAATGGATGGTCAAGCAGAGAGGACAATCCAGACTCTTGAGGACATGTTGAGAGCATGCGTGATTGACTTCAAGGGTAATTGGGATGATCGTTTGCCTCTTATCAAGTTTGCATACAATAACAGCTACCATTCCAGTATTCAGATGTCTCCGTTTGAGGCTCTACGGGCAGAGATGTAGATCGCCTATTGGTTGGTTCGAAGTTGGTGAAGCAGTGATGATAGGACCATATTCAGTCCATGAGGCTCTGGAGAAGGTTCAGCTCATACAAGACAGGTTGAAAATAGCTCAAAGTCGCCAAAAGTCCTACGCCGATGTGAGAAGGAGATAACTTGAGTTCAAAGTGGACGATTGGGTGTTTTTGAAGTTGTCTCCCATGAAGGGAGTGATGTGGTTTGGAAAGAAAGGAAAACTCAGCCCTCGTTATGTTGGCCCCTACCGAATTGTGAAACTGGTTGGCAAGGTAGCATATAAATTGGAGTTTCCCTTAGACTTAGCTTCCGTGTTTTTTCCATGTATCGCTCTTAAAGAAGTGTTTGGTTGATCCAGCTCTAGTTGCGGTGGACAGTGTTAATGTGAAAGATACCCTTAGTTATGAAAAGGTTCCGGTGGAAATACTAGACCATCAGGTTCGAAGGCTAAGGAAAAAGGAAGTAGCTTCAGTCAAAGTTTTATGGAGGAATCAGCATGTTGAAGGAGCTACATGGGAAGCTGAAGCAGACATAATAGCTAGATACCCACATTTGTTCTCTACCGGCTCAATTCCAGCTTGAAGTATCAGTTTTTGCCCTAAAACTCTATTTAGTTTTCATGTTCAGTTCATGTTCCCCAGTTTCTTTCATGTATGTGGATATGTATATGATTAATGAATTCAGTTCAGCCATGTATTTTGAATCGAAGATAATCATTTCGTCAGTTTTCAGCTTAAATGATCAGTATTCGAATATGATGGTTGCATTTCTCTGCTTTTCTGTATGATTTCCAACATTCGAGGATGAATGTTCCCAAGGGGGAGATATTATTATACCCTGGAGGGCCAAAGATCATATCTAAAAATTGAAATAGAGAAAATTTTAAAATATGCACCAGGTCACAGAACGAGTCGTTCTGTGACCCATTGGGAAGACCACGAGTAGTGAGGTGACTCGTGGTGAGGTACTGGGCTTGAGTTAAATGAATTTTTGTTGGGGTCACCACGAGCATGACCATAAGTTGTGGTCAGGCCCTACGACTCGTCAGGCCAGCCATGGCCAAGGAGATTAAAAAGGGTAGTGTGAGTGGCAGTGCACCTGACGTATAGACCCCACGATTCGTGGTAAGGAAACACAATTCGTCGGGAGGATCATGTCAACAGGTAACTAATGATCTGGGTTTGAGTCAGTGGGATAATGAGTAGTGACCACGAGTCGTGGTTACTGGTAACGACTAGTATGACGTCCCGTTATGAGTTCCAGGTGAGATTTCGATTGTGTACCCAACGATGTATGTAACGACTCATGGCTGATGGAATGATTCGTTAGGTCCCTTGCAGGGACTGAAGAGCAGTTATTTTTTGTGAAATTATTAAGGGTACTTTCGTCATTCCTAAGACCTAGGGTCATAAACTACGTCATTTAAGGCTCGTAATGCAATGTTTTATGAGGGTAAAATCTATCCTAGGCTCATTCATGCCCATGCATGCAAAGTAATTAGGAAGTTAGAGAGGAGATCAAGCTTAAGCCCTTCCAATTCTTCTCAAATTCCTCTTGGGCAATCAAGGAAGTGTAAGAATCAGCTTTAATTGGGTATGTAGGGTTATGAGTGGGTGAATCCTTTCACACCCATGCCCAATCTCTCAAAATCATGAAATTTCCTATGTTAATTCTATGGGGGTTTTAACATAATGCATGAAATTCCTAATTCTCTACATGGGTATGATTTAAATGTATTTCTACTATTGAATTATGATTCATGGGAAAGTTTTATGTTGTTTTCGTTAAAATCATGTTTCAAGATTTTTAAATTTAAATTGCCCAGTTATGAGAAGTTTATGAAAGTTAAGATTTATGATGAATGCTCATGAATGATTAAGTATTAATGATGAAAAACATGTTTTCAAGTTACCCATATTTATAATCATGTTTTCAAGCGAATTGAGTATTTTCAAGCATGTTAATGTATTGGGCAATGCTCACATGTTCAAGAATGATTTATGATTTATGATATGAATTTCATGATTGATCTATTTATGATGTTGGCCTACTAAAGGGCCCTTGATTCATGGATAAACATGTATGTAAATAGGGATCAACGATGTTAAATATTTATTTATCCATGAATCTCATGAATGATGTTTATGATTTACGTATGAGTCTAATGTGCATGCTTTTGGAAGCAGTGTCTAGCACCAAGTAGCCCAGTATTTAAAGGACTAAACTGGTGTCTCATAACTACATGCCACCGTAGGTTCATGATGATACAATACAATGTTAATGGATTCGCTCTTTCGTGATATCACATAATGCACGTCCCTTGCCTGGCAAGCCAGGGATGGCTCTGCCCATTTGAGAGAGATAATATGGGCATCATGTAACGCTATACCATGATGGTGTCGGTTATGACGAGTCCTCCCATTGTTCCGCATGTTTTTATGCATTTTTATGTTTATGTTATTCTGGCTCAAGTTATTATTTATAAAGTTTCTCTTATGACTATGATGATGAATGAATTACGATTGTTTTGTAAACCTTGAGCCTTATGTTGCATTATGATATTTATGCTATGAGCATGTTGTCCTACTCTTATGATATCTTATGAACTTTTATGTATTTTAAATGTCTGATTTACTTACCTTGCATACGCGGTATATTCCACGATTTGACCGCATACTCTATGTTGTATCGTTTCATGATACAGGCTCCGACCTTCAGACCCAGCACAGTCATTAGCTCGTCTCGGAGATTAGCATCCTACTCTTTGGTGAGTCCTCATTCTCTGAGGACCAATTGATATTAGTTACCTATTTACGTTTAGTTTTCCATATTTTTTGGGTTAGTTGGGGGTGTTGTCCCATCAACCCATCAGATATGTTAGAGGCTTTCACACTATGTGTAGTATTCAGCTATCATGTATGAAGTGTTTTTCTATTCTATGTATGTCATGATTACGTTTCCGTTATTTCATTTATGTTAAGTATTCCGATTTACTTTATTGAGTTAGATGCATGTTCATGCCATGGATTGACTTGGAGTCTCTCTAGGCTTCTTGTCCCGTATTGCGATCCGGGTCTACGTTCGGGTCATGACAGAATCTCCTAGAGAAGTTATATGAAATCTATAAAAGGACCAAGCTAGTGTCCAAGGGATTGGAACCATAGTAGTAAAGAGTTACCTTCAGGCTAAGAATTATAGTAAGTTGTCTGTAGAAGGTTAGGGCTGACTGCTCAGGAGCATGTCCGGTTAGTAACAACCCTRCAGTTGTTCTAAGCGAAGGGACTAAATAGTTGGTCGTCTATAACCTTAAAAATTCATGTTCATGCCATGGATTGAGTTAGAGTCTCTCTTGGCTTCTTGTCCCGTATTGCGATCCGGGTCTACGTTCGGGTCATGACAGAATCTCCTAGAGAAGTTATATGAAATCTACAAAACGACCAAGCTAGTGTCCAAGGGATTAGAAACATAGTAGTAAAGAGTTACCTTCAGGCTAAGAATTATAGTAAGTTGTCTGTAGAAGGTTAGGGCTGACTGCTCAGGAGCATGTCCGGTTAGTAACAACCCTACAGTTGTTCTAAGCGAAGGGACTAAATAGTTGGTCGTCTATGACCTTACTATTCACTTATGAGCCATCATTGTCCTAGCTTGATATTCAAAGTATTATTTAGGCCACTCTAGACCTCGCCCTATTCTTTCCAAACCATTAGAGAATATGATCACGGCCAGGACCCTCTGGTCAGGTGTAGGCGCACAGGGTGTGCCTATTGGTAGCTATACAGACTATTCTAGGGGCGAGTAGCGGTCACGTTAGGCCTTAAGAGCCAGATATGCCTTTAGAGTGGCTAGATTGAGACCAAAATACAGTATGTCACTTGGGATTGACCCCACCTAAGATAACCTTCCATTAACCATCTTCAGGGTTGCTAACTGTGGCATCGCCTACGGGGCTATTGATCACTCTGAGGAGATATGATAATTTCATCGCCTACGGGGCTACTGATCGCCCCAAGGAGCTATATGATGTCCAACGGGACCATACTCAGGCCTAGGCCATACTTACGTCCATCCACATATGGACCTCTTTTTTTATGTCGTATCGGTATCACTGACCCTTCACCAAGCCTTGTGTGCCCAAGGTGCAGTTACAGGAGCCCATCGGGCTCAAACACAGTTATAGGAGTCCATCGGGCTCAGATGCGGACCAAGATGGAGTTCGACAATTATATCATAGGCCGACAATTATATCAGATGCGGACCTTCACGTGTATTCAGATGATATCATAGGCCGACCAAGATGGAGTTCGACAATTATATCATATAAAGTATAAAATGTAATTCAAATAAGTAATTAGTTTCAAACCTTTATAGGAGGAACGAAGAGAGGGAAACTAACCAGACATCACCAAGTAGACCATGTATATGAAGCTCAAATGGGAAAAATAAATCAATGTAAATGCAATGGCGATATGATCCTATTAGAATACACCTGCTTCCATCGATGGCATGTTGGGAGCTAGGACAAATGGAGGACTCGCGAGGTCTATATACACGCAAGATACCATTTTCCCTTAGGCATCACAACTGCAAGTACCCAAAACCATTGTCCTTCGGGTTTCCAATTACAGAACTAGTATCCGGAACCATTTCCTTTTGAGTTTCCAATCAGAATACAAGTATCTGAAACCATTTTCCTTTGAGTTTCCAATTAGAATACAAGTATCTGAAGTCATGAACCTTCACAAATGCTCCTTTCATTTTCTAACAACCTCGGAATACTCTCAATCTATCAAGAACGTACTCTACGTGAGTACACGAGTTTATTGATACTCATATTACCATACTTTTGTCTCAAGCCCAAAAGGTCAACCATCAATCCTTAAAGTCAAAACAATAATTTTATTTCAAAATTAGTTTAACTATAATACAAGAGTCTCAAATATGAAATTTCATCGACAACCAAGACCAAATCGAACTCCAAAACATTAAACACGATTTCTCAACTTTGGGTACCAAATTCACAATTTTTCAAGATTCAAACATGGATTAAATTATAAAATAAATGATAAAATAGTGGAGAAATATCAAATATAGTGTAGATCCTAACCCCTAATACAAATGAGCAAATCTCCCTTAAAATTGCGAAAATTCGAGCTCTCAAACTCAAAAAATCGAATTATGAAGTCTAAGTTTGAATTAAGAAATTTAAATCAATCCAAGTGATATCCTTCTTTGCAAACACGAAATATCCTCATGATTGCGAGGATACAACACGACCCAATTCTTTACAAACGCGAAAGCCCCATCGCAAACACGATGAAGACCTGGGCTCGAACCCACAAACTTTCTTCATTGCCATAATTTTTGAATTAACATGAAATTTATAGAATGATAAAGCATCAATATGGTAAGTGACATATCATAATATTTTAATTCTTATAATTAAAAAAGAAACCTCAATTATTTTGATGTGATAAAATACAATTGCATGACTTTAGCATTATAATGTGTAGAATTTAGAAATAGTCTAACGAGACAAACATAAAATGATAGTAATCTATAATTTCAATAAAATTAGAAATGTATTAATTACTCTGGAGATGTATCCCATGTTAATTGGTTTAATATTTTTTCACTTATAAAAAATATTAATAAAATATGTTTGTGAGGTATAAATTAAATAAAAGAAGAAAAAATACAAATTTGAAATGATGAGAGATGATCCTAATTTTGGCAATTATATTATACTAGATGAGTACGCGGGCCCAATAATTTAAAATTTAATATAATTATATTATATTGCATCTTTGCACCTAATAAATTAACAGAAAATTTCATGACATATGTAGTTAAAGTGATTTTATTTCAAAAGGAGAATATTAAATTAGAAAAAAATTTATTTAAGATGACAAATATGCACGTAAGCCGATATTCAAGTTATGAAAAAAAAAATCTTCTACCTTGACAAATCACCCAACATGAGTGTGTTGGCCAGAAACTTAATTAAAGAAAAGAGTGATCATCACGTTCAATCTTTTTTGCCCTATAAAATTTTAGAGGGTCCCATATATTTTTTTTGTATGACTATAGCTACTGAAACTAACTCATCTCCCTTTCTAACATGACTTATGAGTAGAAAATTAAATACCGCGATATTTTCACAAGGCATAAAAACTACAATTTATGCTTAGATCCTTGACTCGACTTGTATTGCTAACTCATAGATCTAAATGGTACATATCATTTCTCTGAATCTTTCAACTACTTTCAAGCTTGAGAAAACATATAATGAAAATATTGATTTCAATAAGAGTCTTGAACTATCATAATTAAAGTAATTATGAACGTGACAATTTTGAAAGATTGAAACTTCTAGAAACAAGAATTTTAGCTTTTGTTATAAAACTGATTACAATATTAAATTGTATTTGTAGGTGTTTAATTATCCTTTTAAAAATAAATTAATCATAAT
>JACEIK010006923.1:20445-82888 GCA_018107945.1 Datura stramonium
AACCACGTAGATCGATGATTAATTTCTTTACATGTTCGTTTTAGCCTCAGCATGCTCACATTCATAGTTCAGACTCACTTGTATAATTATTATACTTTAGCATAAAAATAGTTTACATAATATAAAAACTTTTCTTTACACTGTTGTCTGCATTTTTAGAGTTACAGTAAATTGACACTCGAGAAGGTTTTACCCTGTAGTCCAGTCCCTGTGGGTTCGACATTCCGGTTCTTAAAAAGGGCCACTGTATTACTTGTACAACCCATACACTCGCGGGCTCATCAGGCACCAACTGAGTTGAGAGAACTCAAGGAGCAGTTGTAGAAATTGCTTAGTAAGGGATTTATTAGGCCGAGTATCCTCGGTCTTGTTTGTGAAAAAGAATGGTAGTATGCAGATGTGCATTGATTACCATTAGTTGAATAAGGTAACCACTCAGAATAAATATCCTCTCCCTCGAATAGATGACTTTTTTGATCAGTTAGTAGGAGTAGCTGTGTTCTTCAATATTGACTTGAGATCGGGCTATCATCAGCAAAAAATTTATCCCGAGGATATTCCAAAGATGGTTTTCCGGATCAGATATGATATTATGAGTTCCTAATCATGTTCTTCGAACTCACTAATGCTCCAGCAACGTTCATGAGCTTAACGAATGATATCATCAAACCTTACCTAGATTCATTCATAATCATATTCATTGATGATATCTTGGTGTACTCTAAGACTAAGAAGGAACATGAGAATCATTAGAGGATTATGCTGGGGTTACTGAAGGAGAAACAAATGTATGCCAAGTTCACCAAATGTGAATTTTGGATAGAGTCGGTATCTGTTCTGGGGTATGTGGTTTCCAAGGAGGGGAATAAGGTGGATCCAAAGAAGGTGGAGGTGGTCCAAAACTGGGGTAGACATACTACGGTGATTGTGATTTAGAGCTTTGTGGGGCTGGCTAGTTACTACCACCGATTTGTAAAGGCATTCGCATCCATTGCCTCGGTATTGAAAAAGTTGGCTCAGAAGGATATGCCCTTCCAATGGTCCGAGGAATGTGAAGAGAGCTTTCAAAAGCTCAAAACCTTTCTAACCGCGGCACTAATCTTGGCGCTACCAGTGGAAGGTAAAGATTTTGTAGTTTATTGTGATGCCTCACAATTTGAGTTGGGTGCTGTGTTAATGTAGGAAGGACAGGTTATTGCTTATGCATCGAGGGAGTTGAAGGTGGATGAGAATAATTACCCCACGCATGACCTGGAGTTGGCAGTGATGGTGTTTGTTCTAAAAATGTGGAGGCATTACCTATACAGGGCCCGTTGCGAGGTATTCACAGACCATCGCAACCTGCAATATGTGTTCTCCCAGAAAGATCTCAACCTAAGACAGAGGAGATGGATGGAGATTCTTAAACATTATGATGTGATGATCCTGTATCACCTAGGGAAGGCAAACCTGGTGGGCGATGCCTTGAGCCAGAAGGCAATGAGTATGGGTAGCTTAGCTTGTTTGGAAGCTACTCATCGGCTAATGGCCAGAGAAGTCCAGACACTAGCGAGCAACTTGATTAGACTTTTATTGACGGAAATAGGTGGAATCCTAGCCATCATAGAGGCTAAGTCATCACTGCTAGAAGAGATAAAAGCCAGACAATTTAAGGATGCGAAGCTGAGCAAGATTCAAGATANCTAATGAAGTGGTGCTAGATGATGAAGGGGTTCTGAGGATAAATGGACGTGTGTGTGTTCCCCGGGTCGATGAGCTAATTAAAACCGCCCTGGTAGAGGCTTACATCTCGAGGTACTCCATCTATACCGGGGTTACTAAAATGTACCATGATTTGAAGCGACATTACTGGTGGGCAGGATGAAGAGGGACATTGTTTATTTTGTCGCCCAGTGTTTGAACTGTCAGCAGGTGAAGTACGAGCACCAGAAGCTTGGGGGAGTACTTCAGAGGATGCCCATCCCAGAGTATAATAGGATAGGATAGCAGTGTACTTTGTGGTGGGTCTTCCAAAAATATTCGGGAAGTTGACTCCATTTAGGTCATTGTTGACAAAATGACCAGGTCTCCACTTCCTGCCTATCTAACTAACGTATAATGTTGAGAGACTGGCTAAGTTGTATGTGAAGGAAGTGATTCGATTTGGAGGACTTTGCAGGAAGAATTAGGCACCAGATTGGACTTGAGTATAACCTTCCATCTGCAGACAGATGGGCAGTCAAAAAGGACCATCTAGTTGTTAGAGGACATGCTTCCGGGCTTCTGTGATAGATTTTGGTGGCCATTGGGATAAATTCTTACCCTTGAAGGAGTTTGCTTACAACAATAGTTATTATTCAAGCATTGGCATGGCGCCATTTGAAGCTCTGTATGGGAGAAAATGCAGGTCTTCAATTGGATGGTTCGATGCATTTGAGGTGATACCTTAGGGCACTAATCTGCTTAAAGAGTCCCTGAAAAAGATTCGGTAATCCAAGAATATCTAGTAGCTACTCAAAGCAGGCAGTAGTAGTATGCATATAGGAAAGTGAGAGATATGGAGTTCATGGAGAGAGAGAACAAGTGTTGCTCAAGGTATCTCCCATGAAGGGAGTGATACATTTGGTACATGGGGAAAGCTTAGCCTGAGATACATTGGGCCATTTGAGATTCTCCAACGTGTAGGAGAAGTGTCTTATGAATTTGCACTGCCGCCAAGACTTTCAGGAATACATCCCACCTTTCATGTTTTCATGTTGAAGAAGTACCCTGGAGATGGGTCGTACATAATCAAATGGGACTCGGTGTTGCTGGATAAGAATTTATCTTATGAGGAAGAGCCAGTGGCGATAATAGATAGAAAGGTTCAAAAGCTGAGATTGAAAGAGATTGCAATAGTAAAGGTCTAGTGGAAGAATCATCCAATAGAGAAAGCCACTTGGGAGACCGAGGCTGACATGTGGAGCAAATACCCTCAATTGTTTGTGGAATCTGATATGCTCTTTTCCTTGCTTTTGTAGGTCATTTGAGGACGAACAATATTTTAATTACTATCTAATGTGATGACCCGTATGTCATTACGAGGGTAATAAGATTAGAACACCCTAATTGGCCTAGATGGTGGATAGAAAGATGTTATTGAGTGAGATAGTGAAAAATTTTATGTTGAGGAGTGGGTTGAAAGCATGAATTGGGAGCTACTGGTTACGGGGGACCGCTACAGCGGTGGAATTTTTGCTGCAGCGAGACCGACGAGACGGTCAGAGTCCCACTGTAATGGACTTAGAGAATAATCATTAGATCCACCGTAGCGGTGTCCTAACTGCCTTAGAGGGTTCACTGTAGTAGAAAAGTGACCACTGCAGGGGACGAAGAAAATCAAAAAGTGTATTTTAGGGGTTATACCCTATTATTTCCAAAGCATGAACTCCCAAGAGCTAGAGGCAAATTTTTCCTAGAGCAATCAAATTCCCTTCTCAAGGTAAGAGACTCCATCTTCTCTAACTATGGTTGATTACTTAACACTTAGGAATCAAAGAGGGGGAGATCCCTAATGGTGAGTTTGCTAGCAAGAGAACCCTATGTTGGTAGAACTAGGGCTGAATCATGGGGAAACTAATGGGTGTTGATTCTAAGTTTAAAAAGGGAGTATTGATCACTCCCTAATACGTAGTTCTTATAGAAGGTAAAATTGAGACTTTACCCTTAAAAAATACCATAAAGAGGGTTTTGAGGGAGTAATGTCTAAAAATTGAGCCTTGGAAAATGAGATGTGATAGTTTACGTGCGTCCACCAATCACAAGGTAGAACCAGGTTCCTTACCTGGTTCTGCAGACAGAAACAGAAAGTAAAGCACACACGATATTTACGTGGAAACCTCTTTGCCCAAGAGAGTAAAACCACGACCTACCCCGGTAGGATTTTTCAAACTCCAATAACAACCGGGCAATGTTTAGATTTACAACTCCTAGTAGATCTGGGATTCAACAGCGTAATCCCTCCTCTTCTCATAATATCTATATTGAAAGGCTTTGCAATAGCTATACTACAAAGACTCAAGATGGATAACTCTAGCCTGAATAAAATCACAAAATTACAACTCAAAACAACTACCTACAATAACCACTCTTGAACGTGGAGTAGGTTTACAGATCTTAGCACAATAGACAAGAAATCAACATTGTAGACTTAGAAAAGCAATCCACCCTTGAGCGACTTCAGTCCTTGAAATGTTGAAGCTTTGTCTTCTGCCTTTTTGCAAGTAAGGAAGTATCCTACTTGTGTTGTATGCAAAAAGTAAAAAAAACCATTGTTGTTGACAAGGATATATATTTCAAATAGTATCCATTTGTCCGATGGATAAAAGGGAGTGTTGCCGCAGGCCTGCCACTGTACTGCGGCAGCAGCAGCAGGTCTGCACATCACCTTTTGTCAGCAGTACAAGGTTGACTTTTCCTGATAGAGATGCAACGAGTGACCTGGTTCTCTAGCAGGTTTGTCATATCATCAAAACCTATTTCTAACAAGATGGTTTGTGAAAATGGGTAGAATGGGGTGGGTTTTAATTCCCAAAGACCTTATTTTGGTAGTAGACTATTGAATTGCTTTAATTTTTATTTTTAGACTTTGAGCGTTTGAAAGCGTCAAGGAAGAGAAAGGCTCTAGCAGAGTTATTGTCGTTCGAATCTTCCGAATTAAGACAGGTTATGATTTAGAAAGAGTTAAACTTTTCATAATTGTACGCATAGATGTGGAACTATAATATGTATGTTGTCTCTGGACTTTAAGTGTGTTAATCTTCCTTATTGAATTTCCTGATTGAGTGATTCCAATGTGATGTGGCCACTTGTGCAATGTGGAAAGAAAATTGTATATGTTGTTCATGTCCTTTATACTTGCTGAGAATGATTGATCTGTTTAAAAAGGGTTAAGTTAATAAGGGTAGAATGAGACCTTCTAAAAGTCATAACAACGAACTAGTGATAATATATGTACTATGAGAAGCATCCTGAGATGAGTGGCTTTGGCCCGAGGGAAGCATCTAGGCAAGCAATGATTGATTGAGTGGATTGTGTCCAAGGGGAGCATTCAAATGAGCATATGAGTAGGAACGGGTACCATGTCGATACAGTACATGGATTTCTAGATTCCCTATAGGTTATGATTAGAAGGACAGAAATAAGACCCTCTGGCATGTGTGTACATCGATGTGCAGTGATCGAGTGTTCATGGTGATGTAACAGAGGTGTGTTCCCAACATGTCATCATTGTTGTGTTATTAATGTATTGTAAGAATTGGACTGCGTATGTGTATTTAACTGAACAGAACTTGTGGTCATGTGTTTGTCGTCTGAATTGTTGAGGCTGGAATTTCTTGATGGATGGAATATTTAAAAGAGAATTAGTGATAGAGTTGTGCAATCTTTGAGAATGACTCATTCTATACCTCATGTGGTTACGTGGTGTCTATCATTTATTGATGACTGTGGCATACATGGATGATTATCATGATGTATAGGCTGTAAAAAGTTGGTGAAACATTGAATGTGCAGCTAAGTCAAGCTACCACCAAGGCAGTACTGCTGTAGTGGGACTTGTTACTCCGCGGTGAGACCGTGGCAAAGGTCAAGAGACCGCTGTAGCGATGGACTAATCTAGTGTGTAGGCCGTTTAACACTTGAGTAGATTTAATTCTTGAAATGAGTATAGTTATGTATGAATGATTTTCTGGAATGATTACATATTATATTCTATATGTATGTATGCTATTATTTAATTTCGCCCGATGATGCCTACCAGTACTGTGTTCGTACTGACGCTACTCCTACACTTCTTTTCTAAGTGTAGAATTTGATCCCGGAAGTTCATATTGACCTCCCTTGACAGACTTTTGAAAGGTGAGCGATGTAGGATGTGCTGTTCTACTCCTCCTCCGAAGATGCCTCTCATCCGGACATTTGCAATTTTATTTATTTATATTTTAAGTCAATTTTAGACATGTGAATAGACATCTAAAGTGCAATGACAATCAGGTTCTAAGAATATTTTGTAAGAGTTGGTTTTTGATTCTCTGAAATTATTTTGATGATTTGTTCATTTATTTCCAGAGGTGTTATATTCTTCCTCAATGTTGGGGTTTTGGGGGAAATAGTTGGAATTGGTTAGTTCACCTACTAGGGATTAGTGTGGGTGCCAATCATAGCTATTCAGGTCATAGCATCATGGTGACCACGTTACACAAGAATTCAATAAAAAAACTTCAAATAATAAACTTAAGTTCTCAACAAGGAAAACCATCAAGCCATACCACTGGAGTTACGTTCTCCAAAGTACGGGTACAAGCATATACCTGCACCTCCCCAATTCCACACTATACAATTCAATACCAATTTCTACATTATGTAGTGCTATACCTATAATATATCGTCATATATTATCTCACCTTGGTGTCTCTCATATCCTTCCCAAATCGTATCGGTATATCATGTATCACATTTACATATATGTAGTCTGTCACTCCTATATATACCTGTACATATGTGCCAGAGGGTCTTATTTCTACCCTTCCAGTCATGACCTGTAGGGGACTCTAGAAATCCATGTATTTTACACCCAATTGTATGAACATCTCATCATATCTGTCTATGTACTCATATTTGTATACCTAGCCGTATGAACATGAGTCATACCTATCTGTGTACACATTTCATACTGCTCTCCCTGATGCTTACCTTGGGCACGAGCCACTCATAACACACATGCTCAATCATACTATCTGCTCGTCCGGATGCTCACCTCAGACACGAGCCTCTCATCTCAGAATAAGGATGTCTCATTCTTCCGTCTCAACATGTTTCCTCATTCCCTCAACCGGTTACCATGAACTCCACCTATAGTTCAGGAATGGTAAATTGCAGTTCAAATCACTTAATATAAAATACTCATAACAAGAATTAATTAACACAAATCCTAACACAATCATTATCTAAAGACCAGTTCACGAAAACAACTATTCGATGCGACATCCTATTCATAGATTTATTTAGAACACGGTGCATGCTGGCCTGCTCACTGGATTAGGCCTCGCTGCGTCGAGGTTACTGCCACGGGAACGGTTTTGCTACAACGGGTATAGTACCGCTGTAGTGGTATTGCATAAGTAGCACTTTGACCAATCTTTCCGCCTTAAATTTCCCCTTATAGAAGTTTTCATAGTTAGCTTATCTACTCAATAATAGAAAATTAAGCAAAACTCTACTATTAATTTACCCTTCTTTCACATGGAGTAACAATCAATAAAACACGTAACACAAGAATTACAGACATATAGTGTCACGCCCCACCTTGGGAGGCATGACTGGCACCTGGTGCTCTATTGGAACCTGTTTGAGCTGACTGTGCTTACGCACCTTTGGTGCAGGACTAATACTAACTCTCAAATTAATAAAACAACGGGCTCTATCTCGACTGTAAACACAGCCCTCGGCCGGCAAGGCCTTATAGCCACCTGTAAAAGAAAACAGCTAACCAGAAACAAGTAGTAATAGGGAATCCTATGTGGGCTGACAAGACCACCATGATGTCTAGATATGAATGAAAAGTAAATCCAGTACTAAACTAATCTATGGCTGACAAGGCCGCTAACTAAAAACTAAACAAGGCCCCACACGGCCAACACGCAAGATGAAACACATATGGACCCCACACGTCCATCAATAGCTAACCACAGGAAATCTGAAATAATCTACAAGCCTCTAGGAGTAATATGATGGTCAGGACAAGGCCTTGACCTACCAATAAACTATACAATCAAAAGGAGTAAACCTTCGATCTACAAGCTCTAGAGGAAGGGAGACAACTGTTCTGACAATCTTGGCTGAAAGCTAAGAGGGACCTGTTCCTCGTCTATCTGCACCTGCAGGCAACTAATGCAGTGCTCCAGAAAGGGCGTCAATACAATATGTACCGAATATGTAAGGCAATAATTGTAAATGACTAAATAAAAGAGATGAAACTGAGATTAACTGAAATGGAGGGATAGAGATCATACCTCAATAGTTGAACTTCCTATCATCTAAATTACCAATAACTAAAGCAAACAAGAACCTTACTTGGCCCCCATAAGCCGAAAGGTACAACCAATACAAAATAATCCATTTGGGCCCCCCATAAGCCCTGGTGAGTACACCTCAATCTATATACCCCTAGCAAGGTCACACTGGGTCAACTAATAGCTATAGTCGTCCTACTATTCCCATGGGTCTGCAACTGAGCCCGCTCGACCCCTGACTATAGCTGTGTGTGAGTCCAGTGGACTCCTGATATCTGAACCCCGGGCACTAGGCTCGAAGGGGGTGTGGTGTCGATACGACATATAATAGTCCATCCATGGAATATACTGTATGAGGACCTGGGACCACATCTTCGTCCCTCCCGGACAGCATACCGCTCCGTGGAGCGACGTCCTCTCGCCTCTGGCGGGCGTCGACATATCTAGTAACCCTGGGGTTGGTCATGAAGGGCTATACGGGGAAAGTAAATCCCAAGCTGAACATAGGATGCTAGTCTCAACTAATAACAATAGCTAATCATGATCAATATACTTCTGATTCTCTTACTGGGGTTTAAACTGAGTTATAGTACTAAAGAAACTAACTTGCCAAAGGAATTTGCCTTAATATACCTCAATTTCTGATTCTTGATTAACTGGCGAGTTTCAATTCGTATTCAACAGCTCCTTTCAACTAAAATCGTATTACTGGGAGAATGAGGCTGATTTCAGTACTAAATTCGGCAGAAATGAAAACTTTATATATAAATATTAACTAATTTAATCTTGACGGAACACGGTCGAAAATGTATAATTTCTTGAGAGTTCAAAAGGGAGAAATACTTACTTGAAGCCTGTGATCGTATAAAAATTAGTTTGGAGCAATTTTGACAACTTTGGCTTGGCGGGGTTACGATTCGGCGGACGAATTTTGTGAAAATAACTACGGAGTAATGCTCTCTGCAGCCTTAAACTTCAATTATGAATTAGTTCCTCAAATTCATTGAAACCTACAAAACAAGGACTAATCATGTTGGTTAGCACAAATATTCACATTTATATAAAATTACATGAAAATGTATCCAAAGAAATTAGATAAACAAGACTAATTTAGGTTATCAAGCGTCATTCGGGCATGCTATTTTTGCCGAATCACAACCCCACACTTGAAGCCTTGTTCGTCCTCGAACAGCCTTTTACATCTCACGCATATGAAATACACATAGCTAATTTAGCAAAATAAGATTCAGGCTATGACTATAATGATTATTTAAGACGACAAGCTAAAAATAGAGCATGCACGATTTAATCCATGAAAAAGATATACAACTCCGTTAAGACTTCCTAACCTACAGAATCGACTCTCAATCTTAGCAAACTCATACCAATCAACTGATCAAGAAATCCCACATGAATTATATCCTTCATTCAACATGCGCCCTCACGGAAAGAGAGTTACCCCATTATTACACGCAAAATTTTAAATCAACATCTGTGGGTATATGAATGAGGTACGCTCGCTCACAAAGAATTCACATGCATCATGTAATGACCGCAAAGCTTGCCCTTAGTGTTTTTACTCCACTAGTGAGGATGAATGAATGTAAGATCCGTAGGACTTTTGGTAGCAATGTAGCTAAAGGACGGTAGAATATTGTTATGACCAGTAATAATGACTATCTTCCCTAAGCGCTTTTAATAAATCACGCCCTCATTATGAACTTCCACTTTCTCTTCTTCACTTTTATCTCTTTTCAGCTTCCTTTTTCCTCTTTTCTTTCCCCATTTTTAGAAGCGCTTTTAGCTTATTAGTAAGGAGTTATATAAATAATAGCTTGAAGCTATAGTTTAATAGAAGTGAAGATCATCAAAAAAAGGTATTTCATTTATTTTCTTACTCCTTACTAATAATAAACCATTTCACACAAGTGCACATCTTTCTTCCTACAACTTGCTACTTTTCCTTCCTTTTCCTTCTTATCACTCCTTCACTCTTTGATTTTTCCCCTTAAGCGCTTAGGAGTTTTGGGTCAATTTCAAGGCTAATGAAAGAAAAAGGATTAAGCTTGTGTTGCAGCTATCGAAGAATAGACTCAAGGCTCAATGGGGCTAACTAGGATTAATTTTTCAAGGTAGGTAAAGTGAGGATAAAAATTAGGTTCATTCAAAAGAGCTTGCTTAAATCATTTCCTACAATTCACATCCTTCATTTCGTTTTATAAACTCACCAGGCAAGTTATAGACAATCCACAATAGCACAGAATACTCAAAACCTTACACTCATGGCACATGCTCAATTCAAGACACATTCGAGACTCTTAGCTTGACTAATCACAAGAATTCGAAATTAAGCTTCAATCATATCGAGTCATATTCAAGAGCCTAAGTGTCTCAAATAAGAAGTTAGCATACACTTTCATGCTTCAACATTGTACATACTTGCATCTTACAATCATTTATAGCACATATCCAGAACATCAAGTATCAATTAGCTATGGTTCAAAAAACCCAAAACCTATTGACTAATTTTCCCTCAAAACTGGTCATCATCCATCCATCTCCGGAAACAGTCCCTAGCTATGACTAAAAAATATTATATACAGACGAATAAAAAAAAATTTATTCTTCGGTTCAAAGACCCCCACACCGGAAAAGAACGAAAAGAAAAATCAGCAGGTGATGAATTCATGTGACTCACAATTTTTTTCAAATTCATCACAAATTCCTCACAAGCATTACATTCACCAAAAAATTGTTAAGAACAAAATTTTCAATTTTCTCACACACTTAAATCATGCTATGTCCTCATAGCACTAAATTAAAATTAAAAGGATGAGAAATACTCTAGAGCCTCATGCCAAGCCCAAAGAGCATTGCTTTTCTTCAAGTCCTCATAGGTGGGAGTTTGACCCCATACTTCTTCTATTCCATGCTCTTTAGCTTCCTTCTCCGGTACTCAGACTTCCCTCCATCTGTGCTTAACTTTCCACAAAAAATACAAAAAAAAATGAAAATAACAAAATCAAATAAAAATTATAGGTGTAACTTTTTTGGGTTGCCTCATGTACGCCTTATTTTTACGTCGTGGCACGGCATTGGACTGTCCTTTCAGGACCTCCTCATACCTGGGTTCTCTTTCGAGAACCATCTCCTTTCTTTAATACATTTTAGAGGAAACGGCCCTCCCTTCCATTCCCTCTCTTTCTCCAACTTCTTCTCAATTTGAAGCCCTCTATCGGACTTCGGGCTGAACACTTGGCTTGTGCCTTTGGCCGTGCACCTATAGAATCCTCCACCCCACACTCATCCTCGACAACACACTAACTTTGACAAAGGTAGTTACGTAGTGTGCGGATGGGTTCATTAACAGTAAACGCGGAAGGATTCTTCTTCATCCTCAACCCTCATTTTCGGGGTCCCTTTGCTTTCAAGTCAATCACAGCTCCTCCGGTGGCCAAGAATGGCCGTCCCAAGATTAAGGGTACCTGGTCATCAACCTAAAAATCTAAGACAATAAAATCAGCAGGTATAATAAACTTGCCTACTTTGTGAAGGTCCTCTATTATTCCATCGAGTGTCACTACCGTGACACATCGACCAAGCTAAACATGCACCATTGGCCTCGGTTTTCCCAACCCCCAGGGTGTTGAATAAGGATAAGAGCATTAGATTAACACCTTTAAATCACACAAGGATAGTAACACCTCATTTACCAATTTGTATGGGGAGGTAACTCCTTGGGTCTTTGAGCTTCTTTGGCATTTTGCTCAATACCCTATGACTGCACTCAGTCCCACAGTGCTGCAGTCTCTGGATATCCCCAATCTAACTTTGTTCGCCATCACGTCCTTCAGAAGTATTATGCACTTGGGCATTTCTGCCAAAACATCAATAGAGGCAAATTTATGTGAAGTTCTTTGAAACTCTCAAGAAGAACTTTTGAAACTGTCCTCCTCCTTACTCTTTCTGAATTTCTAAGGGTATGGTGGTGGTGGCTTTGTGCTTGCTGCAATGAAGGTTGCGCATTTTGTTGCCCAACACTTTGATTATCTCTTAATAGGTGGATGGCCCCAGTCAACCAACTCTGGTTGCACCTCCTTTCTTAGCAGCTCTTTGGAGCAGCGCATCCTTCACTTGCTTTCGCTTCTAAGACTGATGGAATTGATCTACCGGGGTTAGGATCTGTCACTTGGTAGTCCCCACAATGACCTCATGTTTTGGCTTATTGCCTCTCGGCCCATTTGTTTTCAAGATTGCGGGTGGCTGCTTGCCGATTCATTAAGTCTGTTTCCATCCTCGCTTGGTTTTCCGCTAACTGATTAAGGTCTCCCATAATTTTCTGCAGTGTTTCCTCAATGCTGCCTGCTTGCCCATCATTACGCCTGCTGCGGATACATTGTTGTTGAGGTTGCATATAATTCTGCTTTTGGTTTCCACCCCAGAAAAATTCAGGTGGCTATGCCAATTCTGATTGGAGTTGTTCCCAAAATTTTGATTCTTCTTCACATTACCAACAAAATTGACTGATTCCCGATTGGATCCACCGATTCTGCATTGTGCCCCGGTAGTACCACAAATTTCACAGGCGGGAGCTTGAGCTGCATTAACATACGGTGTTGGTTCATACTTAGTTTATTGGGCAGTCATCATCGATGTTGGAGGCAGCTAAGCACATTGCTGCCAAAGCATTCATTCCATCAACCTCTATCCACCCCCGATCTCTTTCCTTCCCCTCTCGATGACTTCATTTGTGCCACTCTGGATTTCCTTGTGCTATTTTGTTCAACAAAGTGTACAACTCATCTTATGTCTTCTCCAGGCTTGCCCACCGTGCGAGAGTCCGGTAATATTTTTGTGTGTGGGTCTAGACTTTCTACAAGGAGTATGGGCCAGCACTTCATTTGATTGCTGGTGATAGGGTCAGTCTCTATTTGATGACTTGAATCTTTCCCAAGCCATATACAAGTTCTCATCGAATACACTTGAAATTGAGTATTTCATACCGCAACTTTGTAGTTTGCACGAGAAGGAAAGAATCTGATAAGGAACCTTAGCCAATTCATTCCACGAAGTTATGGAGTTCGGTGGCTCAGTCTTCAACCACTTTTTGCCTTTCCCAACGGTGAGAATGGGAAGAGGGTCGATTGGACATAATGCGTGGACACGCCGGTGGGGACAAACGTATCACTAATCTCTAGAAAGCTGTAAGTGCTGCTGCGGGTCCTCATGTGCCATCCCGGTGAATTGACCACTAGAATGTAACAGCTGCACCATGTTCTGTTTAAGTTCAAAGTTCCCTCCAGGCTCCGGTTTACGGATACTAGAGGTCACATTCGTCGCTAGTGGGATTGCCACTTCATGGCTGATGCAGTACGCCATTGCTTCCGATGACATTTGTGCTTGTCCCGCAGGTGGTTGTTGTTGTACCTTTTCTTGAAGTCTCTTCAACTTTTGCTCTAGAAACTCTCTCCTTATAAATGGATTTGATGTTGAGTTCAACAGCCCATTTCCCTAGCTCTCTGTTTTTAACCCGGCTCGGACAACTTTGTCACACACCAATAAGTCAGGATAAGACCAAGTTTCTCAACACTTGAGGAAATTTTAAAAATCACACAAAAATAGATAAATTATCAAAACTTCGCCGAGTCCCCGGCAACGGCGCGCAAAGCTTGTTCGACTCATTTCTGTGCATACCGCCGTATGGATCGCGCAAGTAAATAGTGGCTCTTTTAGAGAACCGGAATGTCGAACCCACAGGGACTGGACCAATTCCGCTAACTATCTAGTTCAAGTGTGATCTTAAATGCCAAAAGTGTTGATTATAAAGTTTTAGGGAGATTTAGTAAAGTCTAATTTTGGTCAGCAGCAATGCAAAATTCACTCTAGGAGCAACATAGAGTTAAAACCAGATAATCATGCGCTAATATGAATTGCAATGGGTTAAGTGTGAAACTATCGATTGTCGTCTTGCCCAAATTTAAGAATTTTATGCTCATGGCCTTTGAGCCTCAACCGATATTCTAAAATGTATTTTGCATCATTGGCGAAAGGATACTTCAAAATTCTAGTTTCAGAGGCAGCTCAATTTATGTTGTAGTTTGCATTGAAATGATTAAGGACTATCGTGCACTAATCATTTTAACTCAGCAACCTCACAACTACTTCTTCGAGTGGTGATGTGATAAACCTAAGTCGGTCTCTAAGTAATCCCGTTTTATCAACCAAGTAAGGCATTAGGTATATCTCTATCCTAACACAAAAATTATCAATGAGATACAAACAGCACTCCTCATTCTCATGTTCTGACCTAGGTAAATGCTTTCAAGCATATGCCCAAGCTAACGTGTATGTTTTCATGGTGATAAATCATAAAAACAACCAACAATCCAGAATGCAAGACAAAACAACAATCAATAACTTAAATCAACACAAATTCATAAAAAACACAATCATAATTCATGGCTTCAACCTGGGGAAGGGTTCTAGCCTTACTGTTCGTAAAACTACAAGAAACTACAACTAAATTAACATACTTACAGAATTGGTAGATGAGAAAATTTGACAAACCCTAGCTGAGTTCTCCCACTTCTCCTTCCTCTAGGTAATTTCAGAATAAAATCGTGACCCAATGGTTTTAGGAGCTAAGGACCTATTTATAGTAAATGAGAAACGTGCATAATTTAGCCTGTCGTGGAATAGCTCCGTGTCACGAGGTGCATCGCGCGAACCTTGCCTCGTGACACGGGTAGCTCGCGGGAGGCTCCCGGAAAATGCCTCCGGATGCAAAACTGCCGAGTGTCGCTGCGCTGCCGGCGTGACACGCTGCCCATACAGCAACGTTGGCAACCTTCTATCTGGAGCACAGCGTGGCACGTTCTTTGTGGTCTTGTAGGAGCTTTGCACTGGCACTGCCTCTTCTCGCGTGCCTAACATGGGCGTGGCTTTGGCTGGCGCGGAACACGCACAACGTGGCATGCTTCCTAGCGTGGCCAGCCTTGCCATAGCACATACTCCTTGCGACTTTCGCCAATTGCTCCCGGCTCCATTGCCTCTACTTCACCAACTTATAAATTATTCCTCAAAATCATTGAAACCTACAAAACAAAGACTAATCATGTTGGTTACTTGCATATATTCCATTTATATAAAATTACATAAAAATGTATAAAATAAATTAGATAAACAAGACTAATTTGAGGTACAAAAGCGTATTTCGGGCATGCTATTTTTGCCCGAGATCGGCCATCGTTGTCTCCTCCTATGGAGAATGGAAATAACCTCAATCGATAGCGTCTTGCTCACCCCTCGGTTGCTTGTATGCCTTGCATATTCACAGAAATTTGTCAAGTGAGCGTGGGCATTATCAGATGCATGACCCCAAAATATTCCCTTCATATTAAGTAGTTAGATCATCGCACTGGTAATGTCAAACTTCGCCCGGTAGGCAAAGGAGGAGGGACTATAGCTCTAGTGGCACCGCTTCATCTATATCCACGTCATCTTCCTCATCTAAATATTCGGTGTCGCTAGTGTTACGGACATGGGCCGTCTAGCTCGTTAAACCGCAGCTAGGCTATTTGCTCTTACGCTCTGGCTAACTCACAAAATCTATCAGAAGTTTCCTCATGTCAAAATTCTTGTTGTGGCTTGGTCCATGGTTTCTTGCTCTTGTATGTTGTCCATTCTACTCAGGTTTTTTAACGTTAGATCAAGTTCGTGATCAATTGGAGCAGGGATTTCCTTGGCTTCTAGTATCGGGCATGCACAAACCTAAGACCTGTTAAGCAACCAAAGCAAAAAGAAAAAAAGAAAAAATAAATAAGAACTAATAGCAAAGGGAGTTAACACAATTATAGATGTAGCCGTATTCCTCGGCAACCTCTATAAGTTAATATTATTTAAATATACACTTAGCAATTGAGATATGGCAGTCAATTGTCAAATATAGAACCCAACAAGGGTTGAGGGTCGATCACAGGGAATACGGATAGAACTTAAGTTAATGTGAATAGCTAACACTATTGAGTTACTTATTTCCAAAGGGGAAAATATAGAATAATAAACAAAGTAAAATTGTGAATGCTAAAATTAAATTAGGTTTGTAGTCAGTGCTCGATTTGACTGGGATTGTGTTCCCCAAGATTTCATAACCACAAGGCTTATAAACTAGTGATCTATTCGGTGTTTAACATGCAATATTGGTAAGTTAGGTTCACCTAAATGGTTTTGGTCCCTATCTAGATGATTTTCACACGCAACTTGGTCAGGTATCTGGGTGTACTTTGAATTGACCCACTTTACCCTTGATATCGGATTGCTATTATCCCCGAGACAAGTTCAAGCTATTAGATAAGGGTTGATAGCCTCAAATCTCCATTGTTAATCCCTTTTCCCATTCTTTACCTCCTTGGTCTGAGTAAAAGAATAAAGGTAGTCTAACATTTGCAACCATCAGAATCAATCAAAACGAAGGGAAAAAACAATACATGCATAAAACCTCATTCAAGAATCACTAAATTTTTTACCTATGTATGTTAATTCATCTTAGTTTCCTAAACCTAGTTTATTGGATTTAGATACTCATACTTGTATTATCGCAATCACAAAATATTGAAGAAATCATTGCAACTTACAAATTATTGTAGGATAAAAAAACACGTAGGTGAATAACAACTCCACAATAGATGAATAAAACTTCAATGTTGCTTTTGTTTCCTGAATCAAGAACAATTGATAAATACCAAAATTATAGTTGAAAACTAATGAAGTCGGCTCTCTCAATTATCTAGAATCCTCTCAAAAATAATTCTAGCTGTCGGGAAATTAGGTCCTTCAAAAATAACCCTAAACTATGTATATATAGTTCCAAGAAATCCTTTCCTAATTAAAGCTGAAACCAGAGTCGGTAGTGGCAACGGGCACAGTGACAATTCATTTAACCCTCTAAGGAGTCATTCCTTTCTTAAAATAGTCGTCTCGGTGGCGGTACCCAATCGTGGCAACAGTTCACCTAATGACTCATCGTGCCTGAGCACAAGTGGGTGGAACCCTCTCGTCAGTTCCTCGAAAGTCCGGTGCACTTCACGGATGGTCCATTAGCCTGCCAATGAAGTCGTTTCCATTTCATGGCGACTACGTTATTTCTGTCCTCAACTTCACTTGGACACTTTTGTTGAAATTTTCTCTTCGAATCTAACGATTGAACTCACGACTCATTGCAGGTGTAACGAGTCGTTCCTCCAACTCGTCAAGTACACTGCCTTGCTTCTTCAAAAATCCATCTTTTGCCCTACGCCTTAAACAACGGGTTGTGCCTCACGCCCTTTGACTTCGTTAAGTGCCTAACAGTCACCTTTTCAGTTATTTTTAGCATTAATTCGACTAGTTCACTCCGAACACGTTTTCCTACAACATTAAGCACAAAACATCATACCAGTATAAACATACCTGGAATGTGCATATTTCTTGGTTTTTAAGTGTTGAAAGTGCCATAAAAATCATGGCACATCAAGAAAAGAGCAAACTCCGCTTAAGTTAAGAACTACACCATTCGGTGGAGAGCACCGAGACGGGGAGATATATGAACAGGGTATTGCTCTCACCACCAAGAAGAAAAAACCTAGCTGGAGCATTCAAGAAGAGCCATGGATCCTCAGATACATAAACAAGGTGGAGGAGATGAAGTGGATATTTAGCTTCTATAGGTTCAGGCTTGGATGGCTGAAACCTAGGATCGATACACTTCAGAATCGTCCAGGGAGTTCTACGCCAATTATTTGGCAACCATGGAGCATAAAACAAGAGGAAAAATTAAGGTATTTAGTGGACGTCATTGTGCGAGGCCGCGATGTGGATATCCAGCACTATTGCTCGGGTATTATATAGGCCCCAATTCTATTACCACCACAAGCTACACCGTAGTATGATTATCAGTGGAGGCCATGAAAAAGAATCAAGAAGATGGGTTTTGATGAGAAGCCTGGAGGTAGATTTAGTGGTTGTCCGGGGTTATTGCTAAAGACAAGAAGCGAATGGGTCACTAACGGCAACCGGGTCCTGAAAGAATTCTACGAACTTCATATAAATGCCTGCTGGACATTAGTGCACCACCGTTTGGCCGACGGTAAATGACAATACCCTCGGCAAAAGACAGAGCAGCTTTGGTGGAAAGTATCATGTCCAGATACCCCATCAATATCTTGAGGGTCATTGCGGGGGAGTAGAGATCGGGCTATGGGATTGAGCACTGCCATCCTATTCCCGAGTCTCATATTCAGACTATGCACAGAGGTAGGTATCAAGGTGCATCATGGTGAGGTGAACTTGATCAAAGGATGGTGGATCGCTAATATTAGATTAATTTGGGATAGAATGAACACAGTAAGCTTGGGCACTCCCTGCGGTCCCGGTATCACGGACAGAGGGCACACAGGTGAATGCCCCACTTCACAGGTGTAGGGCGAGACACGGCTATAGATGCCAACCATTCAGATGCAACTCCTAGAACCTCCACCCCACCACCTATGGGCCTCCCGAGCGAGACTCCAGCCAGGGTACATGCGTGCCTTAGAAATTTCTCTAGAAGCTGGCCAAAAGACTGAACATAGCTGAGAAGAATGTTCAGTCTATGATGAAGAAGAAACATCAAGCCTTGGGTAAAAGTTGAGGGTGAAACATTTGCCCATACTCTGTCGGAGCTAGATAACTTTGAAGCGAGATTCAATGCGTATGGCGAGCAATTTGGCTTACGGGCAGCCTCTATGAGGAGTTGGGGCTCTTCATAGCCAAGTGACTGAGCTACATCACGACAACCAGCAATTATAGAGGCCCCCACTCTTCCCTAAACTCGACATTGGCCTGAATGAGAGCTTGATCTAGCGGCTTATTGGGAGCATGGTGCCGAGAAGGAGAAAGGGAAAAAAGAGGGTCTTTGAGGATGTTGGAGACAGAAACCTAAAGAAGAAGAGAAAGAGAGAAAGAAAGAGCACAGCGGTCATTATTAGAGACTCATTAGACTCGCAGCGAGCATCGGTAGGGCGCGGAGAAAGATGAGCAGTAGATCCACCACTGCCTATGCGAGCTTGCGGGTGGTAAGGACCCTTCGGGCAGCCACATTCGGCCCGGTAATTCCAGGTCGTAGGCGACATTTGTACTGAAGGGTAGCCATTCCCCTACTGATACCCTAGTGAGTGCTCCGGCATGATTATAGCGGAGGTACCACCCGCGAGGATGATAGAGTGCTTAGTGTGCCGTAGATATGTTCCCTTCCTTCTGCTTTGCATTCCCAATAGCCGGGGACGAAGCATACTTTTTAAAAAGAAAGGGGTGTACTTATATTTTAGGATTTTATTTGATTCATCAGAAGTTTTTCTTGCCATGTTTCTTTTCCTCGGGCGTGCTATAGTATAACCGACATGTTTAGAATTTTATTTTGTGTTTTGTTTAATTAGAAAGCATCTTAAGAATATTCTGACCAATAAATTGCACTATTTTTGAATTTGTGAAAATTAACCTATTTAAAAATTTTTGATGAGTTTAGCTATGTACTTTTTGATTGCAAGCATGATTACGTGGATCTTTTGTATCATTTAGTGTATTAGAATGAGTAAGTTCTTGTTAGCCATGTATAAACTAGATAGATAGAATGAATGTGAACATGTACCATGGTGATGAGGTCTAATATCTAGTTCAATGCGTAGAAGATCTAGAAATTGCTCGGTTGGTCTTTACATAGATTTTAGGATGATTTGTTTAGGGAAAGGATCATAGGCCAATTTTCATTTAGTCCATTTTAGCTTAAATGACCCTACAAAAAATATTGTATTTCCTTGATCCCAATTTTGAGTCTTAAATGAATGATTTTTTTTTAATTAACAATTATACATACCCATTTTTATAATGAACTGTTTTGGCCCACTGAGATCCCTTCTTGGACATTGTGAACCTCAACATAGGCAAAATGCCTAAGATGAGGATGGATAAGTAAGGAGTACATAAATCTTGAGGAGGTGAAAAAGAAAGAGAAAAAGAAAAAAAGGTTAAAAATGAGGTGTGGTGGGAACAATCAAAAAGAAGAAAAAGAAAAGAAAAGACAAATTAAAAAAAGAAAATACAAAAAGAGAAAGATGAATGAAAATTCAAAGAAGCACACCACACCCAACAAGTACATAAAAATGGTGAAAAGGAGAAAATATTGAAAAATGAGAAAAGGGTGAAAAAGTGAAAAATGGAGCCATATGTATGTAGTCCCAAGGAGGGGTTTAGTCACTAAAAATTTCATATCACCATACCCATCCAGCCTACATTACAAGGCAAATCAAGTCCTATAGTGATCCTAGCCTTACCATCTGACAAGCCAAAGTAGAGAAAATAAGGGCAAACCTATGGTATCCGACATGTAGTATTTGGAACTTCTTTGTGAGAGTGAGAGTCTTACTTGTTCAGTCCCATGTTTCATATTTTCCTATCTGTTATTAGGGGACTTTAGTTGTTGTGAGGTACATGATTTGTGTGTTTAACTCTACCAGTTGTCTAAGTTAAATCATTGGAGATGACTTAACTATACGTTAATAGCTGATGACATATCTTGATCCTGTTTATCATATTTTGTGATTGTTTGATGCGCATGTGCTGATTTGGTTTATGGGAAAAGGGTCAAAAGTTGTTTAGTTATGGTGCAGTTTTTATTGATTGTTGGCTATAGTATCTAGATTTATTTTCTAATTAAGCATCATTTTAGTTTTGTTTTGCTTTGCACGAGGACATGCAAAAGTCTTAAGTTGAAGATGTTGATGTGATGAGAGTTTACATCACTTTCGGCAGCTTAAAACTGAGACATAACATAGACTTAGGTATGTGTTTATATGGTTATGAGATACTTTTACTTTGTTTACGGGGAATATAGGTGTTTGAGAAAAGGTGCAAAAAGATACATAAGAGTGCATAAAAAATCAGCCAAGTACGAATCTCTGTCTAGTGCGTACCTTGATTGTATGAGTCATACTGAGAATCGGGGAAACAAGTCAGAAGGCTGAAATAAGAGGAGGCAAAGTATGACTATCAGTACGAGTCGTACCAAGATGGTACGAGCCGTAACTAAGATAGTGAAAATCTTGAGAGAAATTTGCACAAAGAAGGTCTCTTGTGCAGGTGGAACCCTGAGATCATAACAACCACTTCTGACCATGCCATGAGCCGTAGTGAGCTTTAGTGATTATTAAAAACTTGAAAAAACTTCATATGCAACAAGCAAGTACGAGTCATAGAAGAAAGGTACGAGGCATACCACAACACTTGTGGAAAACTTTAGAAAGATGTCAAAGTTCTCGGGGGCCAAGCCATGGATGGATTATACGACTCGTAGGACTATGGTGCGAGTGAGCTCAAAGGCTGCAAACACTTGATTCTTTTAGCAGCCCACGTATGAGTGAATTGTTGGAGCTTTATTGGTTGTATAATGATCTAAGTGCAAGTAGACCAATTCATAGGGTGAATTTTGTGAATGTGAGAAGGGAAGTAGTGTATTGTTTGAGGGCGAACAACAGGTTTAAGTGTGGGGTGGTGATGAGCGGTGAATTTATGCATTTTTAGCCAGTATTTTGCCCATACTTTACTATGTTTTGAGAATAAGTGTGTGTGTTTTTATGTGTTTTATAATATATTTGTGAAAAAGAGCTAACGCATATAATTGCGTTCTTCCCGAGGCTTAAAGTGATGAATTTGGCATGTTTGAGGCTTACGAGCTAAAATGTGCAAAAACATGATTGAAGGAACAAGTGTATGGAAGTTGGAAGCGCACATGCATAGCTCTTATATGGCATGCGCATCACACGTGCCACTTTAGTGCTACCCCGGGGGCTGCTTGTAAGCTTCCAGCGCATGGAGGGGTGCGACGCACTGCTTAGTCCGGGACGTCGAGAAAAGGTCAAATCCCAATTTTGCTAGGAACTGAAGTGCTGCAAAACCAAATTCTAATACAAGAAGGAATAGTTAAGGCTTAATCTACTATTATAAATACCCTCTCATAACATGTTTTTAGGCATCTAAGTCTAGCGTATCAAGTTGAATTCGGATATTGTAATCTTGTAGTGTTGTTGCATAATTCCTTTTTGAGAATTTGTGTAATGGATTTGAATTAAGTTTCTCTTGAAGAATTCATCAAATTCTTGTGAAGTTGTTAACTTGGAGATTTTTGTTGAACAATTATTTATTAAAGTAAGTATTTAATTATGATTTCTTCTATATCTTTATTTATTTTTTTCATAAATATGAGCGGATAAATCTCTTAGGCTAGGGTTGTGGGAACACTTGATGGATTAACGAATGTAGGCATAATAAAATAGTGATTCTTGAATGGTGAATTAAGTGTATTGTTATTCTCTTTATTTTAATTAAAGTTTTAGCGGTTGCAAACGTTGAAACGTGTCGGTATCTTCCAACTTGACCGTAAGGAGGTTGAAATTAGGAAAAGAGAATAACAATGGCAATTTGAGGTTAATAACTCTCATCTAATTAACTTGAGCGCTAACTAAAGATAATTAAAGTCAAGACTTATTGCAAAGCTAAAATATACACACATTTTGAGACCGAGAGGAGATCGGTGGAAAGCATCTATTATTTATCGGCGAAACGCACACTTTGAGGCGAGAGGAGATAAGTGTTATTTTTAAGTTAAGAAATAGTTAGATATGCTAAACATAAGTCTTACATAAAATCCACCAGGATAGATCACTAGTAAAAGCCTACTAGTTATGAAATCATGGGGAACACAGTCCTAGCTTAGCTTTGTTAATTTGATACAACTCGAGTTACTTTTAAATTATTTTCTTCTTTTATTTGCAAATCCCCTTATGATATTAATTACAAGTTATTTTATTTGCCATTAACATATTGTTTCTGCCTATTCCTATAGGATCGACTTCCATCTTTGATAGATTTACTATATTGGCATTGATCTTTATACTTCAATTGTGAGGTATAATTTAGGTGTGACCATACTCCCATTATTTGTGGAATCAAGTTTTCTTTTTCTTGCTTTCTGGGGTCGTTGGGGGATGAACGGAGTTCTAATTGGTATCTGATATAACCACCTATCTGTCATTATGTGGAGTAAGTCCAAGAACGTTCTATTTTTTGCCTAGATGCTCGGGGAGAAGTCTTGGGTGAGGATAGTTGAACTTGGGATTGAGGAATGGAATGTGTGCGGTGAAATGTGCGCTCTTGGTTCATGAGGACGTTGCGGCGGTTGGGGAACATTGCAATGAGCATGTAATGATGGTCAGAGGCTCTCCATAACGGGAAGAAGGATTTACTATGGGTCCATTGTGGTGGGGTTCTAACCTCTATAGTGAATCCCGCCGCAGCGAATATTTCCAGAGTAGTAAGGTGATGTAAGTAGGGATTTTGGGGTTTTACACCCATAACACTAGACATGATTTTGAGAAGGGAGAGGGCGATTTTACGGGTTAGTGATTGTTCATCCCAATGTAAGAATCCTAACTAGTTTTCTTCCCTTTTCAATTTCCTAACACTCTAGGATCAATTAGGTGGTATTACATAGTGTTCCTAAAAGGTAGAAACCCTAATATGTAAACGAGGGGGGTGAAGGAAAAAGGGATGAGTGTTGGTTTCCTAGGCCTAAAATTGGGTAATTGACACTTTCTATGAGGAATGTGGTCGTAGAACGCCTATCTCAAAATAGTTTAAAACCTAGAAATTTATAAAGGTGAAACCTTTTTGCATTAAAACTAAATAGGAATAGTTTTTGGAGTAGAAACTTCATGAAATTTGACCCTTGGAATATGAAATTTGACAAAATGGATAGAATGGGGGTAGAGCAGATTCTAGGCCCCAAATGAGGAGTAGATAATTGGTATTATTTATTTTCTATTTTAGATTTTGAACGTTCGGAGGCAATAAGAAAAGGCAAAGCTCCTGCAGGTGTAGTTTGTTTCTCTTCCCTACAATCGAGGTGAGTTACGATTTATAAGGAGTTAGACTTTCTAATATGATGTGTATATGTGTGAAGTGATAACATGTTTAGATGGATTTCGAACACAATTTTTCATTGATGTCATGATATGTTGATTTGTTTGTGAAGTAAATTTGGGAAGATAGTTGTCGATAATTGTTGTTGTGGAAGTTGAAGGCCTTTGAATGTTTTATATGTTCTTTTGATAGTCTTGTGAGGGGTTAAACATCGCTAATACAGTCAAGCGATGAGATAACTTGGTATCTTTATGAAATATCATACTAAATGAACTAGTGAAAATGGATATAATATGAGAATGAAAGTGGATAAACATGCTTATCATGAGATGAGTGGTCGTGCCCGGCGAGCATCCGGACCAGCGATTAGGAGTGAATGGCTCGTGTGGGAGCGGAGCATCCGAGACAAAGAAGCAGATGAGTGGCGGAGGGTGACATGCTGATATGGTACATGATTTTCTAGAGTCCCCTACGGGTCGCGGCTGGAAAGGAAAAAATAAAATCTCGGCATGTGTATACATCGATAAGTGTGAGTGAATGCAATGATCGCGAAAGCATGTTTTCACAGACACATTACCGAAATGCAATCAGCAAAGATGAATTGATTATTGAGGGATTCATCGTATAATTTAATATGATAAGTTAATGAATTGATTATTGAGGATATCATGTGTGTACATATTTTCTATGATAAATTGATGAATTGATTATGGAGGATTCATGTATATATTCCCTATGATAGGATGATGAAATAACCGTTGAGTTTTTGTCGTGCATGCATTTTTTATGAGTTGATGAACAGATTGGAAAAAACTGGTAAGTGTGGAACCTAAGGTTGACAGCTTGGTGAAATGCTTTTGTGTACATGATGCTTTGCTGCGGTGGTACTCTTACCATTGCGGTGAGACCCCGCCACCACGGCCCACATCCCCCAGCGTAGTGAGGCCTAATCCAGTTAGCAACTTAGACCTAGCCTGAACAATGTTAAGAAATAGGGTTGTGCACTAACTAATTGTTTTCATGAATTTTATGTTTCTATTTCACTTGTATATTCATTTTATTATTTAAGGTTTGCCGATGATGTCTAGAGTATATTGTGTCGTACTAATTCTACTGCACTTCTTTTCTAAGTGCAGGTGTGATGTCCCACACTATGGTTTACTCGCTTTGCGTTAGACTTTGATTAGCTAAACATATATGTGCATATGATTTATATGCTTTTAATGAGTAGGATTGTACTTCTAACTATGTTATGGTCTATTAATTAGAATCAGTGAAAATCAAAGGATAAGCTTATTAGGAAATTGATGAAAACTCATAAGGTAAAACCCTAGGGGAGATAACTCAACTTGATAAATGGATACTTGTTCCAAGTTATTCTTTGAGTCTAATGTTGTTGAGGAGATTAACTTTCAGGTGTCGTTGACAGAATATTCCTGGGTATAAATATAGACTTCTCTCTTCTTGAATCAAAACCTTGGATGGGTAAATCACATAGACTCTGTGTAGGAGTGCGATTAATGGACGGATTAACAAATTATAACTATGTTTGAGCGAGAAATACTAAAGAAAGTGGCGTAGGATAGTAATCCATATATAATGACTTGAATATGTTTTGGTCGGTATTGTATTTTCTGAATTGATGATTGTTGTCCGTATTAATGTAACAACTTGTGGTAGGTTAATTGATGATGTAAGCGCGTTATGACATTATTTCATTATGGTGGGTTTAAAAGAAAAACCTGGGGAGGCGGAATGAGGTAGTCGAAGTACTTTAATAAGCCTGTTGCAGCGGGCTAAACCAGTGAGCGGGCCGAGTCAGAAATCTGCCTGCATGTGGAATTAAATGTGATTAATATTGTGAGCAAAGGACTGTTTATTTATATTATTTACTGATTTTGTATGGCTGAAGTAATTTTGTATCTTATGTTACATTCGTGATGTGTTGCATTATGTGTCCCGCGATGGAGGGACAGATTGGCATTAAATGAATATATCATAGAGATGACGAGATAGCCACGGAAGAAGTGCGATATGATGGTAAATGTGGGGCTTTGGCCGAAGTTAAGGAACTCGAGATGAACATGTTACTACAATGAGACTTGGAATAAGGATTGGATACGTGAGTGACTCTTGCCTGAGGCGAGCATCCGGGCGAGTGGTGTGAGAGAGTACACAGACAGGTATGGATAAAGAACCATGCGGCTGCGTGTACGAGTGAGTACATAGACAGGTATGATGAATGTTCATATGGTTGAGTGTACGGTACATGGATTTCACAGTCCCCTACGAGGTCATATTTGGAAGGGCAAGCATAAGACCCTCCGACATATGTGTACAGTGATACGATGGAGGCGTGTTCCCAGCGTATCACCGATATTTATGATTGTGAGAAAAGAAATTATGCGAGTATGGTTGATAAACATACGACTGCAGTCTGGCTCTGCATTAATATACCGAGGCGTGATACGGGATATACCGGCATGAATCGGGTTTGAGGTGAGGAATAGGTGTGGGATACCGTTTATGGCTAATCGAGTTCGGGTATGATATCTTATTACATTTCGTGTTATGAGTTCATGTATGTGTATGTACTTACTGACCCAAGAATTGACTCCCTCATATTGTTTTGATGACCTTTGTGTACTTGAATAGTAACATGTAACTGCGTTTGGTTTGTATGATGTTAAATTGATTTTGTGGGCTATGGATGATAGTATGACGATTTTGAATGGTAGGTAGTGCAGTGTTGTGATATAGAATGTAGACGTTGTTATTTGATGTTCTACACTAAAGAGTTGGATAAATCTTGTTGGTAACTATATATATATTAATAAATGGTAGAAACGGACTTGGTCATTTATAGCGAAATGGTGAGATAAGTAGTTGAACTCTAAGTGTATACAGGGGAATAAAATCGAACTAGACTGTAAAATTGATTACTAGCTTGGATGAGGTAGCCTTGCAGCGAACACATCGTAGAGGCAGCGGGATGTTGTAGTGGCCCTAAGCTTCGCTGCAGCGGAAATAGAGAAAGGCAAACTGATAGGCTAAATAGAGAGCTGGGCGAAGGATAGCTAGTAAAAAGCTGGTGATAAGTCAAAAGAATCTTTACTATAGTGATTAAACTTAGTGGGATGTTACCTAAGTGAAGTAATTGTGGAATGTCATACTATTGATTGTATATTGATTTTATGTTGTTGTGTTAACTAACCCTAGTCGGCCGATGATGCCTATCGGTACGTGTGAGTATGCTTGATACTACTTAAGCTACACCTTTTTTTCTTTTGGTGTTAGGATGTGACAAGTTAAAGTTCCTTTATTGACATGGAGTACTTAGAACCAGCTTTAGTGTTCCTCTTTCCAAACGAAGTATGGTCATTTTATTGTCAAACATTCAAATAGTGCTCTTGTACCTCACCTAGACTGAATCTTAGGGGAGTCATGTTAGATAAATCTTTGAATATTAATTTCTTTGAATTTTTTTTAATTAATGAGAAGTAATGTGAAATCTAGAGATTATATTTTCTTGTCTAATTGATAGAAATGTTGTAAAGATTCTCCTATCGAACAGAGTCGATGTAGATGCCCGCACATCCTATCTATTTGGGTCATGACAACTTGGTATCGAGCATCTAGGTACTAGTCTACAAGTACAAGAACAATGTTAAGTAAGGAATACGCGGATTGGTGTGTAGAGAGTCATATCTAATCTTTTGGAAGCTATAAGACATTTAGGAAGTCCACTTATTTATTTCCCATCATTCCGTTCGATTGTGTCGATCATCGGGTGAGTCAATTTATATCTAAAAGATTCGAATTGAGTCAATTGGTATCTCGACAGGCCTAATTGGTATCTTCATAAGTGTGATTAAAAACCACTTAATAAGACTAGTGTGTGGGATTGACTTAAGTTGACCAAGGAGATGAAACCTTGTTATACATTTACTCCGCTTAGTGAGTTGCACTGCTTGGCAAAGAGTCGTTTCACTGCAGCGGACTCGCTACAGTGGAAGAAGTACCGCTGTTGCGGAAGGACAATCATTGCGGACATGGTTAAACCCGAGAATGATAGATTTTAGAATTTTAGTACCCCACATTATGAACATCAAATAGCAAATAGCACCTTGAAAAATGAATAAGCAATGCAAGTATAAGTAAATCACGATAATAGAATGTAAGGGGGCCAACACGACCAATGTCAGCGAATGCCAAGCGGGCACTCAAGGGAAAATACCAACATCAAAAAGAAAACGAGAAAAAGGAAATAGTATGTCTTACAAGCCCCAAACAGGAGCTACTCAATAAGTAGAGCAAAGCTAAGATGAGGGGAGGAGGAAGATACTGCCACCCATTTAGCTGGAAGCCTCCTCCCTTCCACTACCTGTCCTCTTCTGCTCCCTCCTCCAAACCCGCTAAGGTAGGAGAGAGCTCGAGGAGATCCTACCAGGTCACTGTGGAGACCTTTCCACAGGAGCTAGGGTCTTTAGGATCTTATTGATCCCCTTCCACATCCCGGATAATGTTGTCCCGAGAATCTTTGTCTCCTCCTCTCCCCGCTCCAAGTCCTCCCGGAGCTCAACATGGGCTTGAGCTACAGTAGTGATTGCCCCTGCATCTACTCCCGAATTGGTAGCAGTTTGCTGGAGGGTTGAATGGAAGAAGGTATGCTAGGGATGGAGAGTGCAGGAAACCTTCCAAGGAGCTCACGCATGGCCGCCATCTCGACCTCTATCCTCTCAAATGGCCCCGGCGGTCTAGAAGTGTCATCCCCGCCATCAACCTCAACCAAGGCAGACTTTCTCTTCTTTCTGCCCCTCCTTAGATCCTCTTCACCTTCCAAAGGGTGAAGAGCTGTCACAATCTAGCGACATCAGGGACTCTGGTGCACAGACACTGCTTGTATAGCCTGGTAATAAGGAAGGAAAGCGACAGGATAGTGATAGTCTTTGTGTGGAAATACACTCCACTCCCTTAATATTTTGGGCCCCTACATTTGACCCTCACCCCACTCAGAATAGTGTCCACCACCAAAGCTCGATGATAAGTCAATCCATGACATTAGAGGACAGGCGAATCCTCTAGGACACTAGATTGAGTCACCTTCTAGCCTCTACTATAAAGTGGGTACTACGAATACCCATCCTGTGGTAATGTCCCAGTGTAGTAGCTCCGCTCTTCCACCACCAAAGTGTTCACTTGCCACTTCCCATTCTCAGGTGCACGTCACGATTCTTTAGCTCGGACTCTTGAGTTAGGTAGACCCAAAGCATCATTTATAACAGCGGGGTCAAGATAATCTGCATGTCTGAAGTATTGCTGCTGAACCTTTCTCTTGAACAGCAATGGGGAGGTTAGCATAAAAACTTCTGGCCCAGGCCTCATTGGACTTACCCATTGTTCTCCACCAAGGGGCCCCTACCCGATCATGAAGGAGAGTAGAGAACTCAGGGCATTTCCTCCACGTCCAGCATAACTAAGCCCCTCTCATGCATCGGATCCTTCGTATCTTGTTTGCTATCTTTTCATGAGTGACATTGGTTGTTTGGCAAAGTGGATGTAGTCCTTGAATGTGAATGTTGCTGCTGGAAGAGGCCATGATAAAACCTGAAATAAAAGGAAGAAGATTAAAAGCGAAAAATGCGGGAGGAAAAGGAAAAGCAAAGACTGAGGCTGAAAGATGCTGCCTGTTTGGACATGCACCAGCGATAAATCGTCCCGGCTATGGCGAAGTTCGATTCAGCGGGAGAGAGACCACTAGAACGGTACCAACGCGATAAAAGTCCACTACTCAGCGTGCATCATCTTCTCCAAAACTCCGCATCCCACCAATGGAGGTAGAAAGTTCAACGCCTAATCTACCAAACTAACTTCTGGTCGGGAAAGGGGCGATCTAACCTTTCCTTACTAATAATTTTTTCATTTCCAATAGGGCTCGGATTCAAGCCCCGGAAGGCAAAAGCAATCCAAGCCATCCCACCCTACTCAAGCCCCATTCTCAGGCCCACAACCACAAGAAACTAGCCAAAAATGCACCAAAAATTATGAGCATGCTTCGAAATATAGCCTAACAAGCGAGAGGAAAGGCTACCTCCCCCACTTCAAAAACTACTCAAGAACAAGGGTAATGGACATAATGTGAGAAAAGAGAGGCGAGATGAAGACTAGGATAATAAGAGTAGAGGCATTACCTGAGAAAATGTCCAACTCTTGCGGGGAAGTTGAGAGAATTTGTGCAAATGGAGATTGGAAAAGTTGGAAAATGAATGTGGAAACCCTCTTTTCTTCCTTTAAGCGGAAGCCACGATTGTCTGGGCGAGACCATATTTCCACTATGGTGAGACCGCTGTAGCAAAAATTTCCTCGCTGCAACGGACTGTCAAAAACAATGACTCATTGTACAATGGCCGAACCTCATACCTTTTTGAAAAATAGTCGTCCCAAGATGTTCGACAAATCGGTAATACCTAGGATGTTTTGGGTAGAGAGGGAAATATCCTAACACCAAAGGAAGGGTAATAGCGTGAATTAGCGTTCGGGTCTGAATTAAAACCTAGGCGAATAATTATGATCACTACAGAACTATTGGCGATAAATAAGAAAAATTGAATAAGGTATAAGTACAAGGGTTCCAAAAATAATCAATTCGGAGTTTGGGACACAGAAGCCAACAAGTCCTCGCAGTGACCGAAATCTGCAATTCGTTTTGAAGTTTGGATATTAAAACCCTAGTCCTTCAAGAAGACTTATTAACAATGTCTAAAAACATAAAATAAAAATGTCTAAAAACATAAAATAGACTTTTGGAGAAAACAAGAGGATCCAAGGGTGGATTTGACATCCATGGCTAGGATCTCTCGCGAGGAAATCCAAGAATGAGACCTTGTGAGCCGAAGACGGTAAGGACAATAGCTTGCTTTTGGGTAGATATGATTCACTCGCTTTTGTGTTATACTTTGGTTAGATAACATATACGTGCGTATGATTTATATTCTTTCGATGAGTAGGATTGTATTTTTAACTATGTTATGGTCTATTAATCAATCAAAAAAATAAAAAGGACAAGTGTATTAGGAGAGGGTGATGAAAACTCATAATGAGGTAAAACCTAGGGGAGCTACTTCAACCGATAAATAGATACTTGTTCTAAGTTATGCTTTGAGTCAAACGTTGTTGAGGAGATTAACTTTCAAGTGTCGTTGACAGAATATTTCCGGGATAAATATGGACTTCTCCCTTCTTGAATAGAAACCTTGGACGGGCCCAACTCCATTAGAACTCTGTGTAGGAGATTTGATTAATGGACAAATTAACAAATTATAGCTATGTTTGAGCATGAGATGAAGAGAGTGATGTAGGATTGTAATCCCTTACTTGTAGTGACTTGAATGTGTTCTCGTCAGTATTGTATTTTATAAATTGATGATTGTTGTACGTATTAATGGTGACAACGCCCAGTAAGTTAATTAATGATGTAAGCATGTTATGACATTGTTTCATTATGGTAGGTATAAAGAAACTAAATGGGGGAGAAAGGAATAAGTTGGTCACAATACTGCCAGTAGTACCGCTATAGTGGATATCGTTGTAACAGCGGTGATCTTTGCTATAGCGGGGCCCAAACCAGTGGCCCGAGCCAAGTAAAAAATCTTATAACATGATGAAGTAAATAGTTGTGTGTTCGGACATGAGGTTGATTTCATTTATGTTATTTTACTGGTTGTGTGATTGAGTAATTCTTATCTGTGATGATTTGATGTGTTGCATTATGCGTCCCGCGATGAGAGGCAGTTGCGTAATGTGTAGCAGAGATAATGGATAATACGAAGGAAAGTTATCAATATTATGGTAAATGAGGGCTTTTGTCAGTTAAGGAACTGGATGAACGGGTTACTACAATCGAGACTTGGAATAAGGATTGGATACATGGTGGCTCGTGCTCGAGGTGAGCATCAGGAAATCGGTATGAGAGAGTACAAAGAAAGGTGTGGCTAAAGGACCATGCGTCACGGATGTACGAAGAGTACACAAGCCAGAGTATGATATATGTTCATATATTTGGGTATACAATACATGAATTTCTAGAGGCCCTTGCAGGTCATGACTTGAAAGGCAAGCATAAGACCCTCTGGCAAGTGTGTATACGGAGGCGTGTGCCCGACATATCAATGATGGTATAATAGTGTGAGGTAAAGTATGCGGGTATGGTTGATAAACGTACGAATGTAGATCTGAAAGGTTATTGGTATACCATCGTGATAAAGGATATACCAACATGAATCGGGTTTGAGTGAGGTAGATGTGGGACACCATTTATGGATATTCGATTCGGGTATGATATCTTATGACATTTCATTGTATGAGGTCAAGTATGTGTATATACTTATTATTGAAATTGACTTCCTCATATTGTTTCAAAGAATGACTTTGTGTGTACTTGAATAGTAACTCGTAACTTCGTTTGGTTGTACGATATTAAATTGATTTGTAGGATATGGATGATAGTATGGCTTGATTTTGAGCGGTAGATAGTGCAGTACCATGAGATAGCAAGTAGATGTTATTATTTGATGTACTACACTAAAGAGAGTTGGATAAATCTTATAGGCAACTATATATATTAATAAATGGTAGAAACGGACTTGGTCATTTATAGAGAAATAATGAGATGAGAAGTTAATTTCTTAGTGTATATAGGGGGATAAAACCGAACTAGACTACAAAAAATTGATTACTTACTGGATAGGGTAGCACTGCAGCGAACACATCGCCGCAGCAGCGGGATCCCTATAGCGGCCTAAGCCTTCAGCGAAGCAGAAATAGAGAAAGACAGACCGATAGGCTAAATAATGACTAAAAGCGAAGGATTGTTGCGTAAAACCTTGATAAGTCATAAAAACCTATATTGTAGTGATTAAACTTAGTGGGGGTATTACATAAGTGAAGTGATACGGAATGTAGTATTATTGATTGTATATTTATAACACCCCCAAAACTTTCCTAGACCTAATTAAGGCGTTGCATGAAAAACCATAGGAAAATTAGAAATTTTTTTGTCTCGGAGCGACCCACAACGGGCCGTTGGTGGGAGCCAACGGACATTGTAGAGGATATGGGTTGTAAGCGAGGTTTCTTAAAGTGAGGAAACAATGGACATAGGACGGCCATTTAGACCTAACAACGAGTCGTCACGTCGTCCGTTGAATCCCACGTTCGAGAGGATTACCGGACCTTTCCCTGAGACAACGAGAGGAACAATGGCTGTGGTTTCGACAATGAGCCGTTATTTACCACCCGTCGTCGATTCTAGACCCCATCGGTGTGGACCCACGAGTGGATACAATGACTGTTGGTTTGTGATGACTCGTTGTCTCCATGCCGGTTTTCCTACACTTTCAACGGAAGGTTTCATGACCCATTCTTTGGTTCAGCGGTGTTGTATCCTCCGTGGGTCTTTCCGGTGAAGTCGGCTTGAAGCAGTACCAACAACAACTTTCAATGGGTCGTTATTTGAACCAATGACCCGTCTTGAATCCGTTGTTCAAGATCGGGCAATTTCGGTTCTTGCCGGGTATTTTAGTATTTTCCCAGCTTTTTAAACTTGAAATCATGTTGTTTTGGGTTCATTCGGGGGTTTTTAGAAGGGGCAACCAGCAGATTCTCCATATTCTTTCTCTCATCGTCTGAAATACTCCCGAGAACATAAGAACTTTTGTAAAAGCACAGAGCAGGAGAAAGGGTTTGATATTCTTCTCAGATTCTTCTGGGGTTTTCACGAGTTTCTTCTACGGAGTATGTGGGAATTCAGCAAGGAGATTGTTCTCCCTTGCGTCCCCCAAAACTTTTCTCTCTGTGAACTTTCAGTCCTAGCCTTGAGATGCGAGAATTTGAAGATATTTTTTATCGTTCTTTGATTAATTCATGCAGAATCCTATCCTATGTTAATTGTAGCTATTTCCACCAGTTTGTAAAAAAAATGATGTTTGTTCCATCGAATTAGGAATTTAGCCCTAGCTCTTGAAAAATCAAAATCTAGAATCCTTGTTTAAGATTTGAATTCTTGAGAATTGCTTGCATCTTTCGGGATTACGGATTTTATAATAATTGTATGTGTTAGAAACTTCAGTTACATGCCATTAATCGAGATTGATCGAGAAAGTCTATATACTTTGTATTACTCGAAATTGTCAGTTCAGTTTTAGGTAAAGAACTAGAATATTCGAGTGTTAGTCGAGAGAAATGTCTGGCGTCGGTTTGACTACGGTCTTTCACAGTGTCGGCGTTGCCTCTCGGTTATCATAATCGGACTCAGATTATAGTTATTTGGTCCATTAGGCAGTCATGACTTTCTAGTTATATAAGCTCACTTAGCCTTAGGACCCTAGTCGATTCTCGATTTGTTCTTTAGACGGTTATGATGCTTCCCGAGGATAGCGGCTCGACCGGTCTTAGAACTCCAATTTCAAATCCGGTCTATAAGACGGCAGAGAACTCTCCAGACCCAGTACCCACGAGTCGGTTATATTCTTGGGCCCCGGTATCGAGCTATCCATGTCAGTAGTAGTCGTGATAGGATTATCTAGTGGGAGTAGGACTTAGCACCGAAAGGGCCGGGGTTCAGCGCGCAAGATTCGAACTAGGTTGCCATAGTGAGTTATGTTACTTGGCCTCATGGCTCCCCCTCATGGTGATTCTCCTGAGTCAATTCCTTTATACACTAGCAAGGTATATTGGGTCCTACCGATGGGGTGTATACATCGGACTCCACGTCTAGATCACGTGATTTATATGTTGGTTATAGACTCTCCAACAGTATTCAATCCGGTTTGAGAATAAGTAGCTCGGTTAGTTTCATCTCCTATCGGCTTAGCTCGGTTTAATACAGCATCTCGAGACTCGAACTTTCAGACTTAGGGCATCTCTTTGACCACCAGACAGGGTCATCTTAACCATCTCACTTTACTTCAGATTGTTCAGTTCAGTTTATCAGTTGGTCATTGCATGTCTTTTTAGTTCAGTCATCTATATATTTATCATTATGCTTCTCTCCTTACTCGGTACATTCAAAGTACTAATGCATACTTTTATCTTCATGTCGTTTCATGATACAACCATAGTTCTCGAACCCCTTCATTAGCCATCTCTCTATCAACAGTAGTAGTGTGAATCCTCATATTCTGAGGGCACATTTCATTCATTTCAATTTTTCTTTATTGTTTTCAGCTATGCATAGAGTTAGTTGGAGGCTTGTCCAGCAACTCCTCGGTTCGATGGCTTTCGGACACAGACTTAATTTCAGATTCTCAGATATATTTTAAATCTCTATGTTCAGTTTTAATTTTTATAAATGTTATTATGTGTTATTTTAAAGCTTCCGTTATGCATGTTTTACTCAAAATACCAATTTATGATAGACCAAGGGTTGACTTGGGGTTACTTGTGACTCCAAGTGTCGGGTGTCCTGTCCAGGGTGTGAACTCGGAGCATGACAAACTTGGTGTCAGAGTACTAGGTCTAAAGTATCCTCGAAAAGTCAGCCGCATCGGTAGAGTCTTTTTCATGAGTGTGAAGCGCACCACACTTATGACGAGGCTACCACAAGATTTTATTAGAAAAGGCTTCCTTTTGTTCATACTCCTTATCGTGCCTTGAAGTTCAATTCCAAACATCCTTCTAACTCATGCTCTTGTTTGTTTCAGTGAACCATGCCGCCTCAACGTGGAAATGGAAGAAGGGTTGGTAACGCCAATAAACATACCCCACCAGCTCCCCTCAAGATGAGTATATCATCGCCGAATTCCGAGATGCCATCTAATTGCTGGCTCAAACAGTCACCAACAACGGGTGAATCAGCCCAGGTGGTTCCAATACCCACAAATGGGACCACAACAGCTACGAGGGTGGGGGACTTCAGCCGTATAAACCCTCCATCTTTTCAGGGGTCCAAAGTAGGGAGGATCTAGGAGTTTGTGGATGAGATCGGGAAGATCACTTTCGAATTATAGGTGTCAGTTCCTCTAAAAAGTGTTGATTTGGTTGCCTACCAGGTGAAAGGAATAGCCCAAAGTCTTGCATGACCAGTGGAAAGAGGGCGACCAGCTAGTGTGGACCGGTGGAGTGGGAAGAATTCCACACGGCTTTCTGGACAGGTTTTTCCCTCGGGTGATGGAGGCTAAGATGGCAGAATTTTATGAACTTGCGACGGGGACTTAACATAGCTGAAAGGTATGCTCTAGAGTTTACTAGGTTGTCTAAATGTGCTCCAGAGATGGTAGCCGAGCCAGGGCTCGCATGTTGAAATTTGTAAATGGGTATCTAATCTGGTCCTCAAGGAGTGCAGGTGTCACACCCCGCCTTGGGGGTATGAGCGGCACACAGTGCCCTATTAGGACACAGCTGTGTTCCCTTGACCTAAGCATATCGGTACACAGCTGGCTCTAACTTCCAATTAATGGAATCAACGGGCTATATAACGTTGTAAATACAGCCTCCGGCCGGCTGGGCCTATAGCCACCTATACTATAACATCAACTAACCAGAATCACACTCATATAGGGAAACCTATACGGGCCGACAAGGCTACCATCTTTGTCCTAGTTATTTCTAACTCAAATAACCAATGCGAACATCTATTATTTGTGAGTCACCACTACTAACTGGATCACGGCCCCACACGGCCAACACAAACAACAATAGTAAACAGCTAAACATACGCTTACGGCCCAACAGACGGCACAACTAACCACGGGGGAATATATACACAATCTTCAAGCCTCTGAATGCGATAAGATGGTGGAGACGGGGCCACGACCTGCAGATACTATACAACAAAAGTAAATACACCTCTAAATATCAAAACGGATGACAGGAGTTGACTCTGCGCTGGCTAGGATCACGAGATCGGCTCCTCATCTATGAGTACCTGCAGGCAAGTAATGTAGCGCACCAAATGGGCGTCGGTACCCGCTGATGCCAAGTATGCAAAGCAAACTGAACATAAGCAACAAAACTAGAAACTACAGATAGTAGAAAATATACAGCTATGCGGGTGATGGAATCTGAAACAAACACTTATCTGTACTGAGAGTAACGTAGGAGCATACCTGTCGACGTTGCGATACGCTGTCTATCAACTAATAAATAACATATATATACATATATAACAAACAAGGACCAATACCAGCACCCATAAGCCTAAAGGTTCCAACCAACAAATAATCTATATACCCCTATAGGGTCAAAACCATCCAAAAATAAATCCACTCCCACTCGTTTGCTAACTACGAGCACCTCCTACCGGCCCCCTTGGAGTGCACGGCTTGGGCTATGGCCTCGGCTATAATTGTGTGGTCGGGAGGACTCTTGTCTTTATGCTTATGCTATGCTTGTATGTTTGTATGCATGTCCTTACAGGCGCAAGCGCTGCTGAGGTAAGCTATACTGCTATGCTGATCTGCCTGATATAGAATGCTACACCCCATATTCGTCCTCTTGCGGGCGACATGCCACTCCTTGGAAGTGATCTATACTCACCCTGGCGGGCGGGTGGCAGCTATTAACCGGGGCGGAGAGGGGAGCTCTAAGGCGCCCTCATAGCACAAACAAGTCTCAACAAGCATTAATCACGTATAGCAAGAGTGTTTAATCTGAAAATACTATCGGTGTTACGTTTCTTATTCTGAACTCTTTTAAATGATTATCTTGATTCTCATGCGAACTATCTTGTATCTGAGATGTCATCTAGCTGTCTAGCTATCTTATGCTTGAGATATTATGCGGCCCCAGCATGCAGCTAGCTATGGCGAATATTATGGCTATGCGATGTTAACTTTGCTAACTTTTATTACGAATATATATCATAACGTATAAACATTTGCTAATTCCAAAACATGCTTGCTAAATTCATCTTGGACTCAATTCTCGACTTCTAAATTCTTTCTTCTATACATAAAGCTATTCTTTGTACTGGATTACTAACTTGCCGAATTAATTAGCTTTACATACCTTACGCTTGATTTTCCGACTAATAGGCGAAGCTCGTCGATACTTTATATTTCTCCCAACTGCATTCATATATGGTCAATTAGAACTAAATACGCTAATATTCTGGAAAGAAAATATTGTTTCAATATATATATAGCCCAATTTGGCTTATCAGCGATTCGAAAACTTGCTATTTCTCAAAAGTCGAGAAGGGAGAAGTACTCACTTTAGGGCTAGGAGTATATTGACACTAATTTGGAGCAATTTCACTTACCTTAGCTCGGTAGAATGACGATTCTCCGGCCGAATTTCATGAAACTAAATCCGTAGGAATGTTTTTTGCTTCTTAATCTTTGCGGTATCACAGGATTAATTCGAGTTTGGATCGTGTTTGACGGTGTAATCGGATGAAATTATCAAAGAACCTCGTTCTCCTATTTTACTTCGTGCTCTCACGGAATTTATGGAAAGCTTATGAAATAAACCGAAGTGGAGGGGTTTATATACTTGAGCTTTGGGCAGGGGCCTCCATTGACAGAACCAATGCGGAGGCCCTCCCTCCGTGGCACGTTGCCATCGCAGGGGGCTCATCCACGGCTCCTTCATGACCGTTTGAGCGAATCTCTTATCCGGTCTTTCCACTGGGCCTTTTCCTAGCATGTATGGCATTCCAAACTCTTAACCAACATGCGAATAGGCCATCTACATGTTAAAAATTTACGAGGTGTAACAACGGGATCGCGATGCGATTAAGGACATGGACTTTCTAGATTGATTGTCTATGCCCGGTGGGTGAAATTTGAAAAACTGAAGGATATGGAGTGTAAGAACAAAGGGCAGATTCGCCATTCGATTTGGCCATCAAAGGTCTAGCGGTAGTAGCCGACCCACGGCAACAACAACAATAGCAGCAACAGCCCCAACACCTAGTTCGGCCGGTGCCCCAACCTTTTGAGCGGCTAAGATCGGAGGGTGGGTCATCTGGCACTCAGTCTCGAGCCCGTGCCAAGCAGGTATCGGCTGCCCCAAGTATGGTAGGAATACCCAGGGGAATGCCTTCAGGGCAAAGAGGGCTATTTTGGGTGTGGACAGCTTGGACCACGAGCTTAGAGTACCGTCGCGAGAAGGGAATCTCAATCTACCACCTTATCGGCTCAACGGGCCGACCAACTCCAAGGCCAACACATCGGAGGTATAAATGGCGGTCGGCACCGAGAATCATTTCTATGCTCTATCTTCCTGTCGGGATCAGGAAAAAACTCACCTAACATAGTTCTTGGTATGTTAAATCTCTTCCATCTAGACGTGTATGCCCTCCTAGATCCAAGAGCCTCTCTTTCGTTCGTAACTCCCTATATACAAGTCAGTTCAACATTAGTCAAGAGGTCTCCCGAACCATTTTTAGTCTCCACCCTAGTTGGTGAGTCGGTTAGAGCCATCCGCGCGTATAGAAGCGTCGAGTATCAGGTCTAAATAAAGTTATTCCAACTGATCTTGTGAGTTAGACATGGTCGACTTTGACGTTGGCTCTACATGGATTGGCTACACTCCTGCTATGCCTCTGGTGATTAACGAGAACTAGAGTTGTCAAGTTTCAGTTTCCAAATGAACCGGTGGTAGAATGGGTGAGCGGCAGTTCAATGCACAAAGGTAGGTTTATTTCCTACCTTAAGGCTATAAACTCATCTCTAAGATGTATATATCATCTAGTTCGGGTCAGAGATTCCAACTCGAGACCCCAACCATTCGATCGGTTCTGAAGTGGTGGTGGATTCCTAGATGTTTTCACACGAGATCTTCCTAGAGTTCCCCCTCAACGAGAAATAGAATTTGGAATAGATATCCTCCCAGATACTCAGCCCCATCTCCATCCTCCTTAGAATGGCTCCAGGCGAGCCCCAGGAGTTGAAGGAAGCTGATTAGAAGGACCTTCTTGACAAGGTTTTATCGAGACTCAACGCATCTTTCCACACAGGTTGCTCCGGTGTTATTCGTGCGTAAGAAAGACAATACCCCAAGAACGTGCATAGATTACCATCAGCCGATAAAGGTCATAGTAAGGAGCAAGTATCCACTACCCGAATCAAAAATTTGTTTGACCAACTTTAGGGAGCCGAGTTGTTTCTCCAAGATCGATCTCAAGTTAGGTACCATCGGCTAAAGGATTCGGGAGTGTGACATACCAAAAATAGCATTGAGAACTTGGTATGGTCACTATTAATTTGTGGTGATCCTTCGGGCTAACAAATACCCGGCTAACCTTCATGGATTTAATGAGCGGGTCTTCAAGTAGTATCTGGACATGTTCGTCATTGTATTATCGGCGGCATTCTAGTATACTCGAAATGAGGAAGAGCATGCCAATCACCTAAGATTAGCATTACAGACACTCAGGGACCGCCAATTATTCACCAAGTTCAGCAAGTGCAAATTTTGGTTAAAGTCCGTGACTTTCCTTGTCATGTGGTCTCGGGTGATGGAAAGTAGACTCTCATAAGATAACAATTGATTGGCCCATACCTACCTCTCCCTATAATCCAGGAGTTTCCCTGAGCTTAGCGGGTTATTACACGGCCGGTTGTGGAAGGCTTCTCCTCTATAGCATCTCCTCTGACTAAGTTAATATAGAAGAAGGTGAAATTTCAATGGTCGGACAAGTGTGAGAAGAGTTTCCAGGAATTGAAGACTCGACTCACTACTTCTCTAGTTCTGACCTTACCGGAATGAATAGATGGATTGGTTGCTTATTGTGATGCTTCGGGAGTTGGACTCGGTGCGTTACGTGCGGCGGGGGAAAGTGATAGCCTACGTCTACGGGTAGCTCAAAGTTCATGAGAAGAATTATCCAACTCATGACTTGGAGTTGGGAGTAGTGGTGTTTGCGCTTCAAAAATGGAGGCATTACTTATATGGAGCTCACGTAGATGTATTTACGGATCAAAAAGAGTCTTCGGTATGTGTTCGGTCGGAAGTACCTAAATCTTCGTTAGAAAGGTGATTGGAGTACCCTGAAAAGACTACGACATGAAGTGTACTATATCACCCGGACAAGCCAATGTGGTGACTCACTCCCTAAGAAAGGCAGTCATATGGAGTGTGACTCATATTGAGGAAGACAAAAAAAGGAGTTAGCAAGGGATGTTCACGAGACTAGCCCGGTTAGAGGTGCAACTAGTGGATTCAGTCGAAGGCGGGGTGGTAGTGCAGAGTGGGTCAGATTCATCCTTGACGTTGAAGTTAAGTCAGACAAATGAAGATCCAGTTCCTTGGCACCAAGCGGTTCTCAGAGAAAGGTTTCTGAGGCTTTCTCAAAGGGGGAGATGGTTTTCTCCGTTACTAGGGAAGGTTGTGTGTGCAGATGTTGGTGAGTTGAGAAGCAGATACTGGCTGAGGCACACAACTCGAGATACTCCATTCACCCGGTGCTACAAAAATGTGCCGCAATGAGGATATTTGCGGGTGGGCAGCAGTGAAAAGAGGGCAGCTGGGCCATGGCCAGAAATGCGGCGCAGTAAGTTAGGTGGAACACCGAGAGACCAGGAGGTATGACTCAGGATATCAGTATGCCCACACATGGAAATGGGAGGAAGTAAGCATGGACTTCATTACGGGTCTACCTTGGACTCTTCGGCAACATGTTTGTCACGGGTGATAGTTCGGATGACTAAGTCAACACATTTCCTCGCAGTCAAAACCCACAGATCAGCTGAGAACTATGCTAGGCTTTATATTTGGGAACTAGTTGGGCTATGGGGTTCCATTATCCATTATCTTAGATAGAGGTACCCAATTCACCTCTCACTTTCTGAAGTCTTTTCGAAAGGACTAGTCACCTAGGTTAAGCTCGGCAGCCTTTCTCGCGAACAATGGACAAGGCTAAGAAGCGAACATTCAAACCCTAAAAGATGTGTTGAGGGCTTGGTGATCGATTTCAAGGGCAGTTGGGATGACCACTTTCCTCTCATCGAGTTCGCGTACAACAAAAGCTACCACTCTAGCATTCGATGGCCCCATTTGAGGCATTATATGATAGGAGGTGCAGATCTCCCTATAGGGTGGTTTTTGAGGTTGAAATTAGGCTTCTCTAATGAGGCGGAACAGTTCACGAGGCAATGCAGAAAGTTCAACTCATCCGATAAAGATTGAAAATAGCTTAGAGCCATCAGAAATCTTATGCCGATGTGCGGAGAAGAGAGTTTGAGTTTGCAATTGATGATTGGGTATACCTAGAAATTTATCCCTTGAAAAGGGTGATGAGTTTGGCAAGAGCTCGGTTGGTATGTGGGACCCTACAAAATTCTGAGGTGAATCGGCAATGTGGCCTATGAGTTAGAACTACCTTCAAAATTAGCGAGTCGTGCACCGAGTCTTCCATGTGTCACTACTAAAAAGTGCATTGGTGATCCAACTTCAGTAGTGCCTTTGGAAAGTGTGGAATGAGATAATCTCTCTTACGAAGAAGTTTCCAGTTCAGATCCTTGACCGTCAGGTTCGTAGCTCAGAAATAAAGAAATTTGCATCTGTGAAAGTTTTGTGGAGGAATCAACTAGTTGAGGAGCCACATGGGAAGAAAAGCAGACATGATGGCCAAATACCCTCTTATTCTCTCCCAATTAAGTTCTAGAATCTCAGTACTAAACCCCTTCTCAATACTCTACTCAGTTCTTACTCATCAGCTCTATTTAGATTTCCTAAGTGCATCTGGTGCATCAGCTACATTGAAATGCAGTTAAGTTGGTTTGGAGTCAGTTACTCCTTGAGAGAAAACAATTCATAGTCTCAATTTTTCAAATTTCAGCTCTTTTCCTAGTTTTGGTCTTCACTCGAGGAAGAATGCTCCCAAGGGCATTGTAACACCCCAAAACTTTTCAAGACCCTAATTCGGAGGGCGTTGCATGAAAGACCATAGGAAAACGAGCATTTTCTGTCTCATATGAACTACGGTGGACCGTTATAGAGGGCCGTGAGTTGCAATAGGTTTCTTAAAGTGGGAAACAATTGGACATAGGACGACGTTGAACCTAACAACAAGTCATCCTATCCTTCGTTGAATCCCCAGTTTGAAGTTACCGCACCTTTCCACGAGACAACGAGAGGGGAACAGCGTCCAGTGGTTGCCACCAAAGAAGCGATTTATTTACCACTGCATCGTCTGATTCTATACCCCATCAGCGTGGACCACGAGTGGATACAATGACCCGTTAGTTCTTCCAATGAGTCATTGTGATAGTTCACGTGTCTCCATGCCCAGTTTTCCACCATGTTCTAACAGCGTAAGGTCTCCAACGGCCCATTCTTTGTTCCGAAGGACCATTTTATCCTCCGTGGGTCTTTCAGCAAAGTCAACTTCAGAAATCAGTACCAACGACAGCTTTCAACGGGCCATTGTTTGAACCAATGACCCATCTTGAGATTCGTTGTTCAGGGTCGGGCAATTTTCAGTTCTTTCTGCCAGGGGTATTTTAGTATTTTCTCAGCTTTCTAAACTTGAAACCATGTCGTTTTGGGTTCATTCGGGGTTTAGAAGGGTAACCAACAGTTTCTGCTCCATATTCTTTCTCTCATCCTCTAAAAAATCAGAACATAAAGAACTCTTCTGAAAGCACAAAGCAGGAGCAAGGGTTTGATATTCTTCTCAATTCTTCAGGGTTTTCACCGGGGTTTCTTCTAAAGGTATGTGGGAATTCGGCAAGAAGATTGTTTCTCCTTCGTCCCCAAAACTCTCTCTCTGTTCACTTTCAATCCTAGCCTTGAGATTTGCGAATTTGAAGATATTATTATTGTTCTTTTATTAATTCATGTGGAATCCTATCCTATGTTAATTGTAGCTATTTTCCACCAGTTTGTAACTAAAATGATTCTTGTTCCATCAAACTAGGAATTTAGCCCTAGCTCTTGAAAAGTCGAAACTAGAATCTGTTTAAGCATTGAATTCTTGAGAATTGCTTGCATCTTTTGGAGTTACAGGCTTCTATAATAATTGTATGTGTTTGAAACTCAATTAAATGTATGTTATTAAGATTGATCGAAGAGTCTATATACTTTGTATTACTCGAAATTGTCGATTCGATTTAGTTAAAGTACTAGAATATTTAGTGTTAGTAAGATATGTCAGCTGATCAGTTTGGCTTCAGTCTTTCCCAAGGTGTCGGTGGTGCCTCTTGAATTATCATAATCGGTTTCGAGATTATAGTTTATTTGGTCCATTAGGTGGTCATGACTTTCTAGTTATACCAGCTCTACTTGACCCGGACCGGTTCGAGTTATCGGTTTGTTCTTTAGACATTTATGACACTTCCGAGATAAGCATCTCGGCCCGATCTTAGAACTCAGTTTCAAATCGGTCCTATAAGACGCTCGGGGAACTCTCAAACAGTACCCCGAGTCGGTTATAGTCTTGGGCCCCCGTGATATTGAGCTATCCACTTGTCATTAGTAGTCATGATAGGATTATCCGGTGGGAGTAGGACATAGCACCGGAAGGGCCGGGGTTACAGTGCACTGATTCGAGCTACGTTGCCCTGTGAGTTATATTTATGGCCTCATGGCCCCTCTCTGTCTTCTCACAGTCTATGCCTTTATACCACGGCAAAGGCATATTGGAGTCCCTACCGGTGGGGTGTATACATCGGACTCCATGTCTAGCTCACGTGGTTATATGTCGGTTATAGACTCTCACTAAGCCAAGATTCGATCCACATTTAGAATAAAGCGACGGTTCAGTTTCAGCTCTATTATCTTAGCTCAATTTAGTACAGCATCTCAGAATCAGAACTTTCAGACTTAGGACATCTCTTTGACCACCGGGCAGGTCATGCAGTCATCTCGGTTTACTTCAAATTTTTCAGTTCATTTGCTCCAGGTTGGTCCCTTTGCATGTCTTTTCGGTTGATCATTTATATATTTGCTCGGTATGCTTCTCTCACTTATTCGGTACATTCAAAAGTACTACGCATACTTTTATGTTGTATCATTTCATGATACAACCGCAGGTTCCCAGACCCATCATCGTTGGCATTATGTTAGGATCTCTCTATCGCGGCAATAGTGAGTTCTCATATTACGAGGCACATTTACATTCATTTTAGTTTTTCTTTATTGTTTCAGCTAGGCATAGGGGTAGCTGGGGGATTGTCCCAGCAACTCCTCAGTTAGATGGCTTTCGACAGAGACTTGATTTACAGTTCTCGAGATATTTTAAATCTCTACGTTTGAATTTTAATTTTCATAAATGCTATTATATATTTATTTCCAAAGCTTCCGCTATGCATGTTTACTCAGAATACCAGTGTATGATAGACCAAAAAAGGGTTGACTTAGGTTTACTTTTGACTCCAAGTGTCGTGTTCCGTCCAGTGTAGGCTTCCGGGCGTGACAATATTATTATTTTTTATGTTATTGTGTTAACTAACACTTGAGTCGTCGATGATACCTACCGAATGCATTGTGGTAATACTGATACTACCTTGCTACACCTTTTTTTTGGTGTAGAGATGTAGCAGGTTGAAGTTCCTTTATTGGTGTGGAGTACACTTCTTTGACTTCGGTGTTTCTATTTCCAATCAAAGCTGAGATTAGGCTTTTGTCATCAAATATTCAAATAGAGCTCTTGTACCTATCTAAGCTAGATCTTGGGGAGTCATCAGAAAATCACCATAATATTAATTTATTGAGAATTTTTTCAGTTAATGAGAAGTAATGTGAATGCTAGAATTACTTTCTTGTCTAATTGATAGAAATGTTATAAGGGTTCTCCTATCCAGAGCAGAGTCGATGTAGGTGCCCTCACGGCCTATCTGTTTGGGTTGTGACACAATGATATACCTATTATTTGTGATATAAAGTCATGTTGTCATAATGAAACATCTTGAATAATTGTATTAAAGTATCATTTAAGGCAAAAAGGCGTTAGAAGTAGAGTGCTTTAATACTATAACAATATTGATATATTATGATTAGTTGGTATTGATTTTCTCGAAGGAAATAATGTATCTCTTTTCAAAAAATGTGATGATTATGTGTTTTTCTATTCGATACAAAATATTTAGATATTTGAAATATTTAAATCCCTCAAAGAGAATATATAATTGAACCATTTCAACCAAGATGCGTAATATATGGCGGTATGATCGGAACACAAGTTGTAGTCAATCACAAGGAAGCTTACTAATAATAAAAATGGTTATCATAGACTACAAATGATTGAAAGATTTAATATCTCCAAGTTTCTATAGATAAGAAAGATATATGTGAACAATTACCGAAGCATGATGAGATCACATATCAAAATAAATCAAAAATTTATTAATGTGCAAGTTATACCATTGTAAATATGAAGTTTTCTAAAAAAATAACACATCTTATATAAACCTGAAGTTTACTAGTATAAATAATTTTATTAGTTGACATAACCGTTTTAATTGTCCTGATTTAAATATGATGTGCTATGAATGTCGAATACATTGATGAGTGAAATATTCTTCAGGAATTTTTTATGTTTCTTGTTCTCATGATAAGTTGATATACCAGCTAATGTTGGTACTAAATCCCCCAAATTCGAGAAATTATAAAATATGAGTATGGGTGGATTTCTTTTTTGTCATGAAGCATCTTAAATAGATGTATCTATAAGATGGTCATATTGCATTCGACCTATAATATGACATTCACGAGATTTAGCGATTAATATAAATTGAGTTAAAATCAAAAAAAATTTAGATTGTATATTCAAGATGATTCATCTTGATAATGTTGGTTTTCAAGTTGGCTTGGTATTAAATACCTCGATAAATAGCTAAACCATGCCTATAAGAATAAAAAGCTTCTGTGTTGGTATGAGATATGATATATGATATATTGCATATATCAAAATTATATGCATCATACCAATAAGTTATGAATAATTCACCCCTTCTCAATTGGGTCAGGGTCGAGAGTCAAATGTTTTCCATCTAACAGCTTTATATGTGCGGCAGATGATTAATGAATCTACTACAATGCACGCATATAGATTTCTCGAGAAGATGGAGATAAATGTTAGGTCTTCTAACATAAAGGAGAGAAAATAAGAAGCTAAGAAATTATTTAAATTATCATCCAATTATGATCCTCGTTCAAAAAGATAATTTAGGCCAAGTGCTAGAAGCATTTGCTGACACAAAGTAATCTCATATTTCAGCTAAATGCTCCTATGATTGTCCCTGAAGGACAAAGTCTACAACATGATATAGCATGATAGACCAATCGATTTCAAGGCATAATAATCCTTAAAAAAAGAGATGAGCAAATAATAATCATAATAAGAGGCAATGTGCTCTTGAAGAGCCTACTATATCACACTTAAAACCTCATGAGAGGTTCGGGTACCTGAAAATAATGAAGTGATGATATATCAATAAATTATATCGCATTGCGAACCGATACAAAATGATATCTTGTCGATGATATCTTTAGTACAATATAACGTGCAATATTATAAATGATTGTGAGGATCTAAATTCTACGCCTGATAAATAGGTTGATGTAGAAATAATTACCAACTAAAATGATACATCATGATAAGCATGAAGTTTTATTTGTTGACTTATAATTCAGGCCACTAGAAGTTAACATGCTAAATACTAATGGATGTGGTCACTTGACAAAGTTCATATGAATATTTTCTTAAGGATTCAATATACCTGAAGCATATACAAGTTCTTGAAGACTTGTTTCCCATAATCATATATGATATAAATTTATTTATTGTTATTAAGTTTCTTGGATATACAGCATTCATTTTGATCGACATAGGGTTCGATTCAAATATGTTATTTATTAGGAAAAAGGGTCAAAAATACCCCTCTACTTTTGTTTATTAGCTGACTTTGCCCTAGTTATACTATAGGGTCAAATATGCCCCTGCCGTTAACAAAGTATGCAAATTATGCCCATTTTGGAAGGAATCCCCTAAATCAAATAAAAACCTAATTTTCCTAAATAACCCACTATCTTCTTTTTAACCCGACCCGACTCACTAAACTAAATAAGTCATAGTAACGCGTAAAGGCAAATCAAAGAGGCAGGATTATTTAGTAGTAAGGAGATGGTAGAAGACTTCACTTTCCATAATGAATGGTTAGGGGGCAATAACTTGATAATATTGTATCTCATTTGAAATATCAGATATGCACAACTCAAAAAAGAATATACAATATAGTCACACTGTTAAATCTATTTCACTCTTATATCATTGAAAGCTTCGTATGGAAACGGCGCAAGAACAGTTAGGAAGAAAGGAAAGAAGAAAGTAGAAAGAAAAGAAAATGAAGAATAGCATACACGCATATGAACTTGACCCCAAAAAAATATCTCGTCAACTACAGATGCACAAATAGGCAGAACTGTAAGCATCATTTAAAATGGAAGCGCAATAAAATGACCATAACCAACTCTAAATGATAAATGAAAATCAAAAAGAGAATTGATTACCAACCATACTCCATATCATCATTAAGTAATTAAACGGAGATAGCGCAAAATCAAACTCCCCAAAAACATATCAATTTCATTTTTTACACGATGAATAATATTTCAAGTGAATCCAGCAAAAAAAAACCAAAAAAATTAGACACGCTAAATGCTATATGTATAGGAAAATAAAAATCTTGCGATTCCGATAATGTTCAGTTAGAGAACCCCGGACAAACCAATCATTGAACTTTAAACCCATACAAAATACCAACGTTAAGAATGAGATGAAACATGAACCTAGTAAAACTCTTTCAATATATAGGACTAGTGTGGCGCAATAAATAACTTCGGCAAAATAGCAGCCTCAGCAGTACTTTAAACCAGAACTTCGAATGAGCCTTTTGAACAACAACCTCACGACTACCCTCGAGAGAAAATAACAATAATAAATCTTCAAAAATCTCAAAACAAAAAACCTCAAAGAAAATTTTCCACAACAATTCAAAGGGAAAAAATCGTCCTAACCCCAATTTTTTTCCAACCAGAAATATTAAGAAGATATTCAAAAATCTCACCCCAACAATTTTCCAATCCCTCTATAAAAAAGTCCAACCTTTAACCTAGATCATCCCCTCAAAGTTTTATAGGTGAACCTAGAATGAATGGAGGAGATTAAACACAAAGCTTAATCGAAACCATTCACTACGAAAACCGTCTAAAGGATAAGATCAGATTGTTTTCTCGAGGAAATAAGAGAGAGAATCATTGGCGAATAGGTGAGGTGGAAGATAGGGTGCGGGAAATGCAGGGGATGGATGCATGAAATGCGGGGAAGATGCCAACGCGGTGCGTAAAATGCGGGAGAGGTTTGAGCTAGCCTCTATCTGGTGCCTTTGATCGGAGAAAAAGAAGAAAGAATAGGAAGAAGATGAGGATAAGAGAGATGGGCAGCTTGTTCTGTGAGGGCAAAGACAAAACAAATCTAATATGATTAGATTTAGGTCGGGACCAAAAAAAAATGAAATGGGCTGGGACTTGGGCTAAACTTAAGTGAAAACATGTTTAAACTTGGGCCTCAAGACTATCTGGGAAAAAATATATATGCAAACAAAGTGCAAAATATTTTGGCCTGAATAAAGTTTTTTTCTTCAACACTCTATTGAAAATACATTAATATATATATATATATATATATATATATATATATATATATAATTATTTTGTTATTTTTTAAAACAAAACTTATAACATACAAAAAAAAGATATGGAGTAAAAATCATTTTAAATGTTGTTAATTTTCCTCAAATAAAACCTCACAAATAAAACAAAAGTAAATTAAAGCACCCCAAAAATAATAATAATAATAATAATAATAATAAAAATAATAATAATAATAATAATAAATAAATAAAATAAAAAGTACAATAAATAAAAGAACACTTAAAAATATAATAAGGTAAATAATTGTAGACTCGGGAGGTTCAAAAAATTACATGTCTACAGCTTGCCTCTTGACTGGAAACATAGAGTTTTAGGCAAAAGCGTGAATAAATAGACCATTTTGAGACGACCAATTTTAAGAAAACTTTGAGAAGACAACGTTATCTAGGCATGGCTTGTCCAGACCACATAATCCAGGTTATAGGGAAGTTAAGTCACGAAGACTGAAGGGATAGAATGAGGAAATCATGAATTGGAGGTCAAGTAAGATTCCGTCGAGCCTCCAGTCCACTTGATTTCCGTTGTTACACCAAAATAAAATATGCAAGTACAAGATCTTATCAACACATCTTCTCTTGAATCTTGTAAATCTTTACAGAAAACTTGTTCTTATAAGTGACGATTCCACTTTTAACTTTGTTATTCAGCGGGCTCTTGAACTTGAAATGAGGATCTTCCTCTTCTCTTGGTAGGTTCCTGAGCTCAAAATGAAGAAAAGAAATGGAAAAAAATTTTCCCGGTTTTAAACTAAATCCCATTATCCAGGAGGGTGCTGCTAAACTAAAAAAATTAAATCCCATTATCCGAGGGAGGGTCACGACAAACTAGAAGTAAATCCCATTATCCCGGGGGGTCACGAATAACTAAAAATTAATCCCATTATCCAAGAGGGTTACGAAAACTAATATTAAATCTCATTATCCAGGGGAGGGCCTGCTAAGCTAAAATTAAGTCCCATTATCGGGGAGGTCTGGAAATTAAAAATTAAATCCCCATTATCCGGGAGCATCTGCTAAGCTAAAAATTAAATTCCAGCTATCCAGGAGAGTCTTGGAAAATTAAAATTAAATCCCATTATCGAGGAGGTCCTACGAAACTAAAAATTAAATCCCATTATCCGGGAGGTCTAACAAATTAAAAATTAAATTATCAATTAATAAAAAATGTATTAATTAATTTTTTCATCAACAAACTGAATTTGACAAATTAAAAATGTAATGAGGATCCTGAAATTAAAAATTAAATCCCATTATCCGAGGAGGTCACGACAAATTAAGAATTAAATCCCATTATCCGAGGGTCTGAGAAACTAAGTTAAATCCCATTATCCAGGAGGGTCAATCTTAATAACCTAAATTTTCCCGGCTTCAAAACAAAGAAAATTTGTGAGTTTTAACTTAATGGTCAGTTTGGACCGGTGCTACCTTTGGATCTAAGAATCATGGAGAGGGCATGGTGAAATATGCACCTGGCTTTGGCTTTCAATGTAATTGTTCCAACATTCATAAGGTTCAGCTCCACTGAATACTACGTGCGTCATAGGCCTATTGCATTATTGACCCCGATATGGCCATCAAGAATGACTTTAAACTAACATCACACCTCTTGTCTCTGATATCCCTCAATCTGTCCTCTATTTAAATTTTGTACTTTCATGAACCCAGAAACACGCTTTTGGTGATGATTCAATGAATACTTTGCTCTATCTTAAATCATATTACTAGTTCCAAGCGTTTGTGCATTTGTCTTGCTCTTTGCAATTGGAAAAAGCTGGTAGCGAGTTTTGAAATCCTTTCTCTCTTGTTTTGACCCTAACTTGACTCAAAGATGAAAACAAAATGATCAAGATAGAATAGCCAAGAAGAAAGAAATTCAACTAAAGACATTATTTTTCAAGAAATGAGATGTGAGAATATCGAGTGTGGTAGCCAGCTCCAATGATTATGACATGCATTTTGGATTGAGCAGTTTGATCTATCCAATCAGACTAACATCAAATTCATCAAACTTTCAATTTTGAAACCGTGTTACCGCACTTCCAACAAATCTCATCTGTCTGAGCTCTCTTCGACTAGTAGCGCCTGAAGGGTTTTCGTAACAAGCCTCTCTCATTTTATTTCTCTCAACTCTGTCCTTGTAGTTGCCCAAAAGGGTTTCACCAATAGACTCTCTCATTTTTATTTTATATAAACTCACCATGTATACGGTACCTAAAAAGGTTTCTGTAAGACTCTCTCATTTTTATTTCTCTCAACTCACACCATCGCCTTATGGTTCCCAATAGGGTTTCACCAATAAGACTCTCTCAGTTTTTATTTCTCTTTGTGTTGATGAAGACCAATAATATCAATGGTGCAAACATCATATACCCATACCATGCCTGAGACTTGACATCCTTAATGATTGATAGGAAGGTCTTTCTTTTGGTTGTAACGTGGCTTTTGGACAGGGTTGAAAGAAAGGGAGGCATGAAGGCTCAAAAAATAATATTCAAAATAGGGTTGGAACTTCCCCAACTTTGAAATTAACTCAATAAAATAAAAATAACTTTTGACGTTTTCCTTTAAAATAGGACATTATATTTTGATTGGTCAGACCGAACCCGGAGTAAGGCTGCCTACGTATCTCATCGAGACAGAATCGGAGTCAGCAGTTCATGGAAGATAATTGATTGTTTTGACTTCTTTTTCTTCTTTTTTTTATTATTTTCTTTTTTTCTTCTCTTTTTTGTTTTGCAACTCAGTATGATTCCAAAGGGTTTTGCGAAAATAAATTGAAGCTTGAAAGGGATGACAAGGGATGACACAATATTTGGATAGCAGAATAAAATGTCTCCCGTCATATCCAAACTTTGAAATATCAAGTACAAAGCACAAGAAACCTAATTACGGCATGGGCGTTGTGGCCATTTCTTTCTTTTTCCTTCTATATCATTAATATAAACACCATTGGTTAATACCCTCTTTATGATGAACGTCCCTTGCCGGTTTGGAGAGAACTTGCCTTTGCTTGACTTGGTAGGGGAGGATGCGCCTCAATACTAGGCGGACCTACTTCAAAGTGCCTAAACCTTTTTGTTATATGTGTTACACCCGTAGTTTCTACCATTTAGTCGCTTATTCGCATGTTGGTTGAGAGTTTTAGAGTGTCATACATACGAGAAAAAGGCCCGGAAAAGGCCGAACGAGTGCCAAGTTGGAATTTTGAGAGAGGAGGCCGAACCAAGGCGCGAGAGGGGCAAAGTAGCGCAGGCTGCTCCTGCGTTGGCGGCAATGGCACAGGCAGAATCGGCAAGTTGGCCAATTGTGCCACGTTGCCTTGTATGTTACTTCAAGTATATATAGGCCTCACCCTTAGATTTCATGTTATTTTTCATATATAACACGACCAGCAGAGAATAGAGACGAAGGAGACATATAATTTTCATCTGATTACGCCACTAAACGCCGTCAAATGAAGAATTAACTTTGGGTATCAAAGTATAAGGCTTCAGGGAGCACATTTCTACGGAGTTAGTTTCGTAAAATTCACCGGGAGAATCGTCATTGTCGAGCCAAAGTTGTTGGAATTGATCCAAACTGAGTGTCAACATGATCCCCGGACTTTAGTAAGCAATTCTCCCTTCTAGACATTCGAGAAATAACGAGGTTTCAATCGTGTTTTGTAAAGTGGGGAATATAGTTAATATTTATATATAAAGTTTTTCTTTTTGCTGAATTTAGTGTTAAAACTAGTCTATCTTTTCCAGTAACACGATTTCAATTTGGAAGAGCTATTGAATACTAATTGGAACTCGCCAGTTAATAGGTAAACAACAAACGAGGTATGTTAAGGCATTTTCTTTCGGCAAGTTAGTTTCTTCAGCGTAATAGTCGGTACGAATCCAGCAAAGCATGTCAAGAGTATGTTATTATGTCTAGTTATTATTTGTCGGTTGAGACTCGTAAATTGTATTATTTTGGGCTGGATTATGCACATGTAGCTTCCGTGACCACCCCAGGGCTAATGGTTATGTGGCTGCCGCCATAGGCGTGTTATCGCTCTACGGAGTGGCATGCCATCCATGAGGGCGAAAGATGGGGATAAAGATCCTCATATTGTCGTGGTTGATGTCCACACCCCACCGGCATTTACGCCGGGGCGTAGATATCGAGTCCTGGGACTCAGGCACAACTATAGTCGGGGGCCGAGCAGGCGCAGGCCTGCGGGCCCATGGGGCGCGGGACGCTTATATATTTGGTAGTTAATTCAATATGACCTAGATATGGGTATATAGATCGAGTGTACTCACCAAGGCTAATGGGGCCCCGAGTGGGTTATTACGTGTCGATTGTACCTTCCGGCTTATGGGAGCCAGAGTAGGTTTATACTTGCTTTAGTTATTAATAGTTAGACAGTAAGATGCCTCGTTTGTCAGGTATGACCCCCACCCTCCTTGGCCTGATTATGTTTAGCCCGATTTCACTACTTGATCTTGATCGTTTCATTACATCGATCCTTTGTTAGTTCTATTTCTTACTTTCAATTATTTAAAGTTACTGATTTACATATTCAGTACCTATGAATGCGACGCCCTCTTTCTGGGGGCGCTACATTGCTTACTGGTTGCAAAATGAGCGAAGGCTGGGTCCGTAGTTCCAATAAGTCGTATGAAACCAAGTCATCTCCGCTTCTTAGGAGCTTGGTGAGGTCTTATTTCTTTTGTTCCAGCACCCAGTATGGGTAGGCCGGGGCGCGTACGACCATCTTATTACTTTAGAGGCTTGCGATTGCATTACTTCCACAGTGTTAGATATTGCCGGTCGTGTGGAGCCCATATGTGTTTTAGACTATGTGTTGGCCGTGTAGACATATTTAGCTGTTAATCGGTGGCCTTGTCGTTTCTTAGCTCGGTTTAGCATCTGATTTTGCTTTTCAGTTATAACTAGATATCACGGTGGCCTTGGCCGGCCCGCATAGGACTCCCTATGATTGTTTGTCTCTGGATTGTTGATTTATTTTCACAGTGGCTCTATAGGCCTTCGGCCAAAAGCTTGTATTTAAAGCCTCTATATAGCCCGTTGTTTTCTTGATTCTAGAGTTTAGAGTCAGCCCTGCCAAGTGCTTAGGCTCGGTCGGCTCAAGCGGTTCGGATCTAGTAGAGCACCGGGTGCAGTCCGCCTCCCAAGGTAGGCGTGACAAACTTGGCCATCGAGCTGGTCGTATCCCGGGAGTCCACAAGCCATGCTAAGTAGAGTCTTTTCTATGTAGTGTATTTGTGCACACATACTATAGGAGGAGGCTGCAAGGCATGACATGATGGTTACTCTTCTTCTTGACCGGTCGTGCTTTCTGAGCTAGTGCAGTATAGGGTTGAGTCCTAGCTCATTACTCTCTTTTGTTTACAAAGAAATGTCGGACCACGGCACCCTCACATTAAGTAGGAGGTTGATCATGGCAGCAGGAGAGGGCACCAGCGGAAGCCTCAACCTGGTCAGAATCGGCCCGATCTAAAGGATGATACAGAGGTATCATCTCGACCTCCCCGACAATCTCCACCACGTCAGGAGCCTCTTAGGACGATCGGTGTGATAGGAATCGCCTCTGGCAGTTTCTATACCCCCATACCATCCGACTACGAGGTTGGAGTGCAGTGGTTATCTTCTTCCTGATGATGGCTGCTCAGCGCCAGCGATTACCTACAGTTGTAAAGTCATTAGGAGGGACCGGTAGTTCGAGGTCTGAGGTTCCTAGCACTAAGTCCCTGCAATTCGGAGGGACGGATCGGATCGAGACCCTCAGGATTTCTTAGACCGGATGCAGAGATTTTCAGGGTGATGCATGCTACACCTGAAGTTGGTGAGTGTGATATTCCAATGGGGACATCGTCGTGCGGTGGAATGAGGATTGGGAGAGAGGTCCCCGAGGAGATGTCCCCCCTCCAACACAGCCCCGGCTTCTTAGAAGAGCTTTCTTGGATAATTACCTACAGCGGGGGTGTGGTGAGTTGATCGGTTCCTACACTTGGAACGAGGGGTTCAATGAGTGTCGGGGAATATGCCATGCGGTTTGATTCCTTTGCTCGATATCGCCGGCCTTTGTGGACACAATGCCGGCCGAAGTACACCAGCTTTGTATGGGGATGAACCCGAGGATATGTCGAGATCTGCATCACAGCTACACTACGAGAGGATATTGATATTTCCCTGTGCGAGCTTTTCTCAGAATATTGAGAATTGCTCAGAGCGGCAGGGATTAGGAGGACAAGTGGGAGCGGCGCCGCGAGGGTTAGGCCGGAGGATGAATTATGAGAGGTCCCGGGGAGGACCTAGAGCCATGGTTATCGAGATAGGACGCCTAGACCCCACCTCCTGCAAGCGACACCGGGCTTGGTCTAGTCGCCGAGGGCGGCCAAAGCCCGACGAAGGTTCGCGGGCAGGGTTTACAGCCGCAGAGGAGAGTGGAGTAGAGTGGGTTTACAATACCATGTTTCCCTATTTGCAGTCGAAGACACTCTGGAGCATGCATGTATGGTTCCACAACATGCTACATTTGTGGACAGGAGGGTCACTAGATGAGGAATTGTCCGGTTAGGGGTCGGGAAGTTGTCGGGATCGACGGGGATAGGTCTGGCGGGATCACGAGCTCAAGCATCCCGGCGGGGCGTAGGCCTTTAGTTTCAGCGAGAGGCGAGAGGCCGAGAAGCAGAGCCAGAGGCCTCCGGTTCGGAGTGCCGCCCCGGGCCGTACTTATGCACTGGGGCGACGAGTGATGAGTCACGAGATGTTGTGAAAGGTATGTTGAACATTTGCTCTCATACTGCTTATGTGTTGATAGATCAGGGATCCATCGTGTCCTATATTTACTGATGAGTAACAAGGAAGTTTAGTATTATGCCAGAATCGCTTCAACGACCTTTCTCGGTGTCTACACCCGTTGGTGACTCTATTATAGCTAGAAGGGTCTATCGGGGTGGCCGGTCGTCGGACAACGTGAACATTAGAACTAGAAATGGTTGATTTTGATGCCATTATGGGTATGGATTGGCTGGCTCCATGCTGCATGCCAATGGCCGAATGTTGGACCAACATCGTCCGATTCCACTTTCTAGGGGAGACAGTACGGGAGTGGAAAGAGTACATCCACGCCAAGGTAGATTTATTTTCTATCTTCGGGCGAAGGAAATTGATAGCAAAAGAGATTGCATTTATCATATTTTTAGAGTTGAGGATGTTCGGGCGAGCCACTCAGAGCCCTTAGGTCTATTCTAGTGGTTAACGAATTTCCTGATGTATTTCGGATGACTTCTGGTATTCCCTAGAAAGGGAAATTGATTTGCAATCGATCTATTACCAGGCACTCGGCCTATATCTATTCCTCCATATCGGATGACTCTTGCTGAACAAAGAACTAAAGGAACAATTAAGGGTGCTAGACAAGGGCTTTATTAGGCCAAATGCCTCACCATGAGGTGCGCCGGTTACATTCGTGGGAAGAAGGACGGCTCCCTCCGTATGTGAATAGATTATCGACAACTGAATAAAGTCACTATCAGGAATAGAAGTAACCCCTTTCGAGAATAGACGATTTTTTGATCATCTACAAGGAGCGAGGTATTTTTCAAGAATTGACAAAAGATCGGGATATCATCGGGTCTAGGTTCGTGAAAGAGATATTCCAAAGACTACCTTTAGGACCAGATATGGCCACTTTGAATTTCTAGTCATGTCCTCTGGATGACAAATGTGTCAGCGTGTTCATGGACACGATGAACAGCATTTCAGATCATACACAGACTTGTTTGTGATAGTATTTATCGATATTCTGGTTATTATCTCCCGAGCGAATCACAGGATCATCTATGGATAAGTGCTCCAAATTCTCAGAGATCTTCAGCTATATGCAAAAATTTTTTTCTAAATGTGAATTTTTGGCTTAATTCGGTAGCCTTCTTGGGCCATATTGTGTCGAATCTTGGTATGCAAGTAGATGCGAAGATAGAGCGGTAGAAAACATGGCCTGAGCCTACCACTCCAACAGGTGTAGTTTCTGGGGTTAGCCGGGTATTACGAAGGGATTTGTGGAAGAATTTTCCACTTAGCAGCACCTTTAACCAAACTGACGCGAAGGCAACAAATTCCATTGGGCCGAGGCATGTGAAGCGAATCTTTCGGGTGGCCATCGACACCGGTGCTAGCGTTTCCCGAAGGAATAGAGGGTTATGCAATCTATTGTGACGCTTCGGGTTTGGGTTAGGATGTGTTTTATGCAACATGGCAAGGTGATTTGCCTATGCTTCCAGGCTTGGCTGAGAAGCATGAGAAGAACTACCCTACCCATGACACAGAGTTAGCCGCGGTAATTCATGCCTTGAAAATATGGGGACATTACATTGTGGCATCCACGTAGATATTTTCACTTTGATCACAAAGCCTCACAGTATATTTTCACCCAAAAGAGTTGAATTGCGGCAGCGTCGCTGGATTGAAGCTGTTAAGTTATGATATGGATATTTTATATAACCTAGGAAGGGCCAATGTTGTAACGGATTCCCTTAGCCGCAAATCACATGGGAAGCCCTAGCATATTTTGATCCGAGCAACGAGGAATTGGCACGAGAATTGCATCAGCTAGCCGGTTTATTCGTTCGTATAGTGGAATCGGGGAGCAATGGGGCGGTAATCTAGAATATCGCAATGTCATCATTGGTTGTTGAAGTGAAAGAACAACGGTATGAAGATCCCTATTTGGTTCAGCTAAGAAATAGGGTACAATGATGAGGTAGCCAGTTTCCGAGTAACTTAGAGGATGGATTTTTGAGATATAGGGATCACCTCTGGCGTTCGAAGGTGGCAGAGACTCGCCAGCAAATTATGGGCAAGGTACACACTATGCCGTTACTCTCTCCATCGGGTTCGACAAAAATGTACCATGACGTAAAGGAATTTATTGGTGGCTGGAAATGAAAAGGGGGATAGAAGAATTTCGTGGCTCAATGTCCCAATTGCCAACTTAAGTGAAAGATGAACATCGAAATCGGGTGGACTGACACCGGGATATAGCCGTTCCTTTATGGAAATGGGGAGGCGAGTTAATATGGATTTCGTATTGTGGGATTACCTCGTACCGAGGCGTAAACATGATTCTATACGGTAATTGTTGACAGGGCGATAAAAATCAGCTCACTTTCTACCAGTAAGGAAGCTACCTTTTCGGTCGAAGGATTATGCTTTGGTTGTATATTAAATAGTGCGATTGCATGGTGTTCCCTTTGTCAATTATCTCTGACGGAAAGTGCGGTTACAACTAAGTTTGGCAATCTTTTGAAGGGGCACGGGGGCGCAGAGTGAACCTAACAACTTTCAGTCCTTAGACGAGACAGGAAGTCATAACGAACAATCCAGACACTCGTGGATATGTTACGGGCATGTGTGCTAGATTTTGGAGGCTGCTGGGATGAACTTCACAGCTTATTGAATTTGCCTATAACAATTATCATTCGGTAATTCGAGATAGCGCCTTATGAAGCGTTATATGGGTGAAGTGTAGGTCTCCGGCTAGTTTGGTTTGAGGTAGGAGAATTAGCATTGATTGGACCAGATATTATTCATTAGTCAAAAAAGAAAGTAAAAACATCATGGAACGTCTTGATAGCTCGAGCCACCAAAATCTTATGCTGATGTGCAGTGAAGAGCCTCGAATTTAATGTGGGTGACTGGGTATTCTTAAAAGGTTTCACCGATGAAGGGTGTGATGAGATTTGGTAAGAAAGGAAAGCTCGGCCCGATGTTTATTGGAGCTTATCAAATTCACCGAAGGATAGGCTAGGTGGCTTATTAATTGGTTACCTCCAAATTAGAATCCGTTCACCCAGTTTTCATGTATCAATGCTGAGGAAGTGCATGGAGATCCCTCCCAGGTGTCGATCCAAAAAAGTCCAAATCACGAAGGAGTTAGCTTATGAAGAAGCTCCAATAGCCATATTAGATCGGCGGAGTCCGCAGATTTAGAACTAAGAATGTTGCTTCTGTTAAAAATTTTATGGCAAAATAAGAACCGAGAGGAGATGACCTAGGAGTAGAAGATGATATGAAAATCAGATATCCTCGGTTATTTCAAACTTAGTCAGATTGTGCGGCTAGAGGTATGTTGTTGTTGTTATTTTCTGCATTATATACATGTATATGTGGAGTAGTTGTTACACCCCGTAAATTCTTGACATATAGATGGTTCGCATGTTGGTTAAGAGTTTAGAATGCCATACATGCTAGAAAAACCGAGGAAAGATCGGACAAGCGCCAAGTCGGCGCGTCGCAGAAACAGGCACGACTTATAAATCGCATTCCAGAATGCGACTTATAGTCCCAATTATATATATGCCCCCAACTTCGGTTTATTTCTTAATACTTCATAAATTTCCGAAAGTCACGAGATAGCAGAGAGAACGAGTTTCCTTTATAAATTTCATTCGATTACGCCATCAAACGCGGTCCAAACTCGAATCAACCTCGGATACCGAGATGTTGGCAGCAAGGAGCATTCCTACGGATTTAGTTTGGTCGGCCGGCAAACCATCGGGCTACCGAGCTAAGGTTAGTGGAATTGCTCCAAATTAGTGTCAATGTACTCCTAGCCTTAAAGTGAATATTTCTCCCTTCCCGGACTTTCGAGAATTAGCAAGTTTTCGATTATTTTCGATAAGCCAAAGTTTGGAGTTATATATATATATCAAAGTGATGTTTTCTTCCAGAATATTAGTATGACTGATTCTAATTGATATATATGAATGCCGAGTTGGGAGAAATAGCTGGAGTGCGGCCGAGCTTACGCCACGTTAGTCAGAAAATTCGAAGCGAGGTATGTAAAGCCGGTTTCTTCGGCAAGTTAGTAACTCTAGCCTACCATAATACAGTAAACTCCGTAATAGAATACCCGGAGTCGAATGACCCAGGTTTTGTGTAATTCGGTAAACACATCTTGCGTTGTGATATCATATTCGGTGATCCGAAAGTTAGTGAAATAGTGCCAAATGGCGAGATATTATTTCGGAACTCCGAATAGTCTAGTATGCATTTAGCAAGCATGTTTTATAGATTATGATATATATATATTCAGAATAAAATTTAGCAAAGTAATATCGAACAGACATATAATATTCCCAGTCTGATCTGATCAGATAGTATCTACATTTACAGTTTTCGCCATACGGTCGGAATAGTATCTAGAAATCACGGTATATCTGTGATCGAGATAAAAGATCCCAGATTCAGTGTAAAGCAATATGAGAATCAGTACCAACACATAAAGAGTTCAGAATAAGAAATCAGAAGACAAATAGTATTTTACGGTATTAAACATGCTTGCTATATGTGATTATTGATTGTTGAGACCCGATTGTGTCGTGAGGGCACCCTTGAGAGCGTCCTCGCGCCCACAGGTTGGTAACTGTGTCGGCCCACTGAGCAGGTGGGTATATGTCACTCCAAGGAGTGGCATGTCGTCCGTAGTAGGACGAAGATGGGATGAGGCTTTCCCCATATCAAGCTAATCGGCATATGATCTGATTTACCCTATTGTGCGCTTGCGCCGAGCAATTACAAATACAGACGATTCTGATTCTGATTTACAGTATAGAAGTCCTCCGGGCTCAGACACAGTTATTTATATAGAGGCCATGAAGTTGGAGACAGGGGCCGGTAGAGGTGCTCGTAGTTAGTAGATGAGTGGAGTGACTTATTTTTGGATGGTTTTGACCCGGGTAGGGGAGTATATTAGATTGTTTGATTGGTTGGCACCTTCCCAGCTTATGGGGGCTGGTATTGGTTCTTGCTTGTTATATGTACTTATATGTTGCTATATTAGCTAATAGAAAGCGAGATCGCCACGTCGGCAGGTATGTTCCTGCCTTGTACAGTATAGGAAAGTGTGATTCGAGATTACGGCGGTTCTTACAAATCTAGATATTTTCCTACTTTTCAAAGCTTCTAATTATGTTGTTTATATTCAGATGTATTCAATTGCTTTGCAAACTCGGTATAGTGTGCGATGCCCGTTTGGGGTGCTACTTACTTGCAGGTATTAATAGACGAGGAGGCGATCCTCGTGATTCCAGTCAGCTCATAGAGTCATCAGCTCCTGTCATCGGAGCTAGACGCTGAGTCATTCCTTTCTTTTGTTGTATAGTACGGTAGGTGGGGGCCTGTCCCGACCTTTGCTCCGATATTCATAGAGGCTTGCAGATTATGTATGTATATCTCCTGTGGTTAGTTATGTTGGCCGTGTGGGGGCCGTATTCCTGACAAGTAGTGAGTGACCTTGCCAGTCACGTAGCCGTTCGGTGTTCTTTATATTGAGTCGAGAGATAACTAGACGACATGGTGGCCTTGTCGGCCCGCATAGGTTCCCCTTTATGATTGTGTCTACGGTTACGGATAGGTGGCTATAGGCCGGGTTGGCCGGAGGCTGTATTTAGAGCCGTTATATAGCCCTTTGATTCCAGAAATCTAACTAGACAGCATGGTGGCCTTGTCGGCCCGCATAGGTTCCCCTTTATGATTGTGTCTCTGGTTAGCTGATGTTACAGGATAGGTGGCTATAGGCCCAGTTGGCCGGAGGCTGTATTTAGAGCCGTTATATAGCCCTTTGATTCCAGAAATCTAAGATAGAGCCAGTCAGGCACCAGTTGTGCTCAGCTCACTAGTTTAGCAGTCTAGGTCCTAATAGGGCACCAGGTGCCAGTCATACCCCCCAAGGCGGGGCGTGACAAACTTGATATCAGAGCAGGTCGTGTC
>JACEIK010006924.1:15816-30614 GCA_018107945.1 Datura stramonium
AATGCATAAAACATGCGGAACAATGGGAGGACTCGTCATAACTGACACCATCATGGTAGAGCCTTTCATAATGCCCCAACTATCTCGCTCAAGTGAGCAGAGTCGCCTCTGGCTTGCCAGGCGAGAGAAGTGCATTATGTGATATCACGAAAGAGAGGATCGTAATCATTGTAATGTATCATTATAAACCCATGGTGGCACGTGGTTTTGAGACACTGGCATAGTTCTTTGAATGTCGGGCTGCTCAGTGCTAGACACGGCTCCCAAAAATATACATATTAGGATCATACGTAAATCAATAACATTATTCACTAAGATTTATGGCTAAAATAAACATTCATCATTCATTGATCCCCATTAAAAACATGATTAGCCAAGAATCAAAGGCCCTTAAGTCGGGCAACATCATAAATCATAAATCATGAGATCCATTTCATAAATCATAAGCATTCGTCATAATGTGGGCATTGTCCAATATTTCACCATGCTTTACAATACTCAATTTATTCGAAAACATGCTTATAAAAATGGGTAACTTGAAAACATGCTTTTCATCATCAATAGTTCATAAATCATAAGGTCCATGCATACTTGAAGATTATGCATATAACTTGTAAATCATCAAATCATGTTGGGTATTTGAATAAATCCATATTTAAAATCATATATCATGCTGGATTTGTAAATATCAACATTTGAAGTGTAGATCATAAATCGATTCATCATAGATCATGCATAACTAGGCTTAATAGAGTAAAAATTGAAATCAATAAATTTATAATCGAAAATAGTTATAAAATCTGATCAAAATCCATGGAATATATGTAAATCACAATTCATAATAGCCCATTAGCAAAACATTAGATTTTCACAAAAATTGAATTCAAAACCCCATGAGATTTTTGATAGATTTTCATAAATTGATAGAGAATGGGCATGGGTTTGAACGGAAACACCCATTCGTAACCCTACATACCTGGGTAAGATCAGATTCTATGGTTCCTTAATTGCCAATGGAGGATTGATAAGGAAGAGCTTGAAGCTATATTTGATCTCTCTCAAATTCTCTTAATTTGCATGCATGGGAATGGATTATGCAAGAGAGAGTTAACCTATCTTATCATGCCCAGAAAAATACATAAAATGACTTAGTTTAGGGTCTTAGAGCATAGAAAGGTCGAAAATACCCTTATGAAATTTCCCTGAAAAACTGAACTGGGTGAACCAACGACTGTTCCCACGAGTCATTGCTTGAAACCACGACCCGTGGTATCTAGTCGTTGGGTCCACTGCATCCCTTACACTTTTGGATTCTTCCCATGACTTGACAGGATGAGTCGTTACTTCAAACGACAGGTCGTTAAATCGATCGTTGCCAGCCCCCTTCATAAACCTGAACTTCCTTACCACGAACCTCACCACGACTCCTGGTTGCTTCCAATGAGTCGTGGTAACTATTCGTTAGATGCACTGGAAATCTGACCACCTAGAAAACGATTTGTGACAACGGATCATCATAACTGACATCGAGTTGTTGAAAGACTCATTACATCCCCCATGCTTAAGTCCAACACTAACCCACAATCACCAACAACGACTCGTTGTTTCAAGAAACAAATTATTACTCCACCCGTAGTATCCACTGCCACCAGGTCTCCCATAACCACGACTGCATATAACGATTCATGGTTTCCAACCACGAGTCGTTACGTCGCCGGTTCTGTGACACTTTCCCAGCTTTTTATCCAACTTTAAATTTTTATTTTTTGTTTAACCTCAGGCATTTTGGGGGTATTACACTACGCGCATAGTGTCTCAAAATAATCAAGAAGTTGAATCTCCTAAATTTGTTTCATGGTATCGTCAAGATCAGCTAATCCAAAATGCCATCTTGGCTTCGGTTGATCCTACGCTTGCTACTACAGTTGCCGCTGCATCCGCTGCCAAGGCTTCTTGGGATTCTTTTCACACTGCATATGCCAACAAGTCGCAAACAATAATTTTTAGTTTGCGCGATCGCCCGACTCGTCTCTTGAAAGAAACCCTTTCTTTCGCTGATTATCTACATCAAGTTTGATTTCTCTGTGATGAACTTGCCATTGCTGGAGATCTTGTTTCCAATGATCAATTGATTGTCAAAATCCTTACTGGACTTGGACCTGAATTCCGTGAAATATCTTATGCTGTCTGTGTAAGAGATTCTCCTATCTCTTATCCAGAACTTTACGAAAAGTTTCTTTATCACGAACTTTTCCTAAAGCACGAAGAAGAAAAGAAGCCACTATCAACACCAATTACTGCTGCTATTGCATAGAAAATAAACGCATATCCTTGCCAAGGAAACAACTCTAACAGGCGTCCAAGTGCTAATTTCCCCAACACCAACCAGCCATGGCATGCCCAACCATTGCGCAATGGAAGAAACAACCAACAACAACGATATTACAATACTCTAAAGTGTCAGTTTTGTGACCGTCCTGGACATTCTGCCAAAGTCTGCAGATCCCAATCACACAATCACCTACAAGCCCAGGCAAATTATGCGGCTCGCTTTTCAAATCAACAGGCTCCTTGAATTATTGATAGTGGCGCCACTTGCCATATAGCCTCCGATGCTCAAAACTTCACTAATGTGCACACCTACCACGGTCCAAAGGAGATAGCAATGGTAGATGGTAACAATATTCCAATATCTCATACCAATAACACTAACATAAGTGCATCAAATCAGCAATTTAAGCTTCTCAATACCCTATGTTCTCATGCTATAAAAAATCTTATTTTTGTTTCCCAATTTTGCTGCGATAACCACACCTCCATTGAATTTTTTCCTTTTTCTTATCTTGTGAAGAATCTGAGTATGAGGGTGCCTCTACTTCGCGAGCAGAATAGAGATGGGCTATATGAGTGGCCATCGGGCTGTGCACATCATGCACCTCAATGCAATGTTGTCGTTCTTCTACACCTATAGCATCGACCTTTAGGTCATCCTAATCGTCGTACTTTAAACACGATCTTACATCAGTTTTCTTTTCCAGTTTCACATTCTAGAACCACTTCTGTTTGTAATTTGTGTTATTCTAATAAAATGCAAGGTTGCCTTTTTATGAAAATTCATTACAGAGTCAACGACCATTGCAAATTATTTATAGTAATATATGAGGGACCTCTCCTATTTTGTACATTGATAACAAGAGATATTATGTCTTATTTGTTTACCAATACTTGAAATACATGTGGTTGTTTACTATAAAATCAAAAAAGGAAGTTCTGGATGTTTTTCAAGATTTACATCCCTTACTTGAGCGGCAGTTTCAAACCAAAATTTTCTCTCTATATACTAACGGTGGTGGTGAGTTTCAGGGTTTATCCTTATATCTCAAAAGCCATTGTATTGAACACTTAGTGACACCTCCATACACACCCCAAAGAGTGGCATCATTTGAACGCCGACACAGGCATGTTATTGAGACTACCAAAACTTTATTGCATCAAGCCTCCTTGCCCTCAAATTTTTTAGAGTTTTTCATGTCACCAAGAAGTCTACCTCATAAACCGTCTAACCGCTCCAAATTTACAAAATAAATGCCCTTATGAGATTTTATTTCAAGAGGATCCAAAGTATGAATCCCTTAGAGTTTTTGGTTGTTTATGTTACATGTGTCTCAAACAATATGCCAAAAATAAATTAGATCCAAGATCTAGTCCTTGTGTATATTTAGGATTTTCTAATAAATATTATTGCTGCCAATGTTTTGATCCCTTCAAAGATAAAATGTACTTATCAAGGGATGTTTTTTTTTTGGAAAACACCTATCCTTTTTAGAAAATATAAAAATTACATAGAGCGATAATATATCTTGGGAAACTTGTTCTGATGTTCAACCTGTGAATAATAAACTGTCAAGTGCTGATTCTTGTCATCAACTACCAGATGCTCTTCCCGTGCACTCCCACTGCCCAACTCAATAACTGCCCCATCAGAAGGTGTCTCCGTTGCATTAGGTTATTCTCAAAATTTATCCTCTTATTCATTGCCAACTGTAATTGCATCAACACCCGATAATACTCAACCCCCACCATCATCTGTACCATTAATCACCTATCAATGCAGAAATCACCAACAACCAAGCACCTCATTGATGCCACTTCCTTCCATTATACCACCCCCAGTCTACCTTCTCAGTCTCCCAATGATAATCCTTCCCAACCCACACTTTCTTCGACTCCATCTTCCCCCTCACCCATGGCAACCACTGCAACTCATCCTATGGTCACACACTCCAAAACAAATAGCCTCAAACCCAAACAGTTTAGTGTTAGTATTCAACCCTCATCCTTTATTCCTCGTGCATACAAACAAGCATGTTCTCATCCTCTGGAGAGAAGCCATGCAAGCTGAATTTGATGCTCTTGTTAGCAATCGGACATGGGATTTGGTTCCAGCTGCTCCTTTGATGAATGTGGTTAAGTGTAAGTGGTTGTTTCATATAAAACATAAATCTAACGGTTCGATTGACAGGTATAAAGCTCGGCTTGTTGCAAAGGGATTTACCCAGCACCTAGGTATAGACTACCATTCCACCTTCAGCTCGATAGTCAAACCAGTAACTATTCGGTTGGTGCTTACCATTGCAACACAGTACAACTGCCAATCCATCAGATTGATGTCAATAATGCCTTCTTTCAAGGACTTCTTGAGGAAGAAGTTCACATGAGACAACCATCAGGTTTTGAAGATCGAATTCTCTCCACCCATGTCTGTAAGTTGAACAAAGCGATCTATGGCCTGAAACAAACTCCTTGCGCTTGGTACACTGAGCTCAAAAATTATTTGCTAACTGTTGGGTTTCTCAAGTCTCAATCAGATTCTTCCTTATTTATTTTGCATAATTTTGGGTTTACTATTTATGTTCTTATCTATGTGGATGATATAATCATCACTAGAAATCAGATTAGTGAGGTTCATCATATAATGGATAGTCTTTCCAATCACTTCTCTATGAAAGATCTTGGACAGCTACACTATTTTTTGGGTGTTGAGGTTATCTCTTCAATTGATGGTCTTGTTTTATCTCAACACAAGTATATTATGGATCTTTTAGATTATGTTGGCATGCTAGGTAGTAAAGGAACTCCTACAGCTATGACTTCAACTACCATTTTGATAGCTTCGGTGAATGATTCACCAGCAGATGGTACACTTTATCGACGTGCAATTGGAAAGTTGCATTACTTATCCTTTACATGTCCGGATATTGCCTTCACAGTTAACAAGCTTTCGTAATTTATGCACAATCCACGCCAATCTCATTGGAAAGCAGTCAAGAGATTACTTCGTTATCTTCGCTAGACCTGCCAATATGGAATATAGATTTTCAAAGCTCCATATTCTCATCTGGTTGTTTATTCTGATTCGGATTGGGCCGGTGATCTGGATGATCGCATTTCCACCTCTGGCTATATTATTTTCCTGGGAATCACCCCAATTTCTTGGTCCTCAAAGAAACAAAGGTCAACATCTCGTTCCTCTACAGAAGCTGAGTATAGAGTTGTGGCTACTGCTGTTGCAGAAACCAACTGGCTCACAAATCTTATTCGTGAACTTTGTCTTTCATTTAAGGGAGTTCTGTAGGTTTTTCTGTGATAATATAAGAACCACTTACATATGTGCCAATCTAGTTTTCCATAGTAGGATGAAGCATGTAGCCATTGATTTCCACTTTGTTCGTGAACAAGTACAGGACAAGGATATTGAAGTTCACCACCTTCACTCAGCTAATCAAGTGGCCGACATACTCACAAAACCACTTCGCAAAGCCTCTTTTGTCCAGCAATTTTCTAAGTTGGGTGTTGTTGACACCACCAACTTGCGGGGCGTAATAACGGATAATATCAGATTCATATTTTGAAATTTTATGTTTAGTAGTTCCTACCCTTTAGGACACTGTTGTTATGTTTAGATAAGTCTTATCCTTTTCTTAGTTTATCTCTTTGCTGTAGAAGTTGTACAGAGTCTATATATACTCAGCCTACAATTAATAAAAATATAGTTCTCTTTATTCTACTGCCAGTTTTATACTTTACAGTTATATACAAAATGATTTAGTGTATGAATTGTGTAGAAGAGAAAAAGAAAAAAAATGTGTATAGGAAAAATACAGAAACACAAAATCAAAAAGAAATTTATGGAATAGGAAAATACAAAAATCTAGGAGAAATTTTTGAAATGATTATCAAGAAAAGGAAAACAAACATGTATAAGAGAAAAGGGAAAGACAAAAAATTAAGAGAATTTTATGGAATAGGGAAAGACAAAAATCTAGGAGAAATTTATAGAATGAATATCAAGAATAATTTAGAATTATATGAGAAGAAAAAAATTTAAAATTTAAAGAGCAATCTAGTTTTTGGTGTTATTTTTTAATTTTTTTTTTACTTAATCTGGTAGAATTTATAAATATTTTTTGTTAATTTTGAAAACTAAAAAATATTGGTAAATTTTGTAATAGTTACTCTAAATATGTATAATTACCTTTTTTTTTCTAACTATCAATAACCACTTGATAAGTTTTAGTAAGCAATCTTCTTTTTAGTATAACCATCTAGTATATGAAATTCATTGGCCCCATTAATTCAGATTCACATCACTAGGGCCATTTAAGGGGGAATCATTCTTTACCAAAAAATTTTTCATTATTGAGGCACGAACCTGAGATCTCTCTAGTTAAATGTGGAGGAATCTCATTCATCCACTACATCGGTCGTGCAATTCTATTACTTTAAAAATTGGTATCGATTTAACAATAATTAATTTCTTACCTAAGCTATATAATCTTCTGACTGTATCATTGTAATTTCATCGGTACACTAGGGACCACTATTTCTCTTTCTTCCCTTGTCTATTTAAATCTATTCTCTTTTTCATCTCTCTCTGCATTCTTCTTTCTGTTTGATTCTTGAGACTCTTTCTTCATATTTTCTCGTTGTTTTTGCTCAAACATTTTTTCTCTTCTCTTATTTGTGATTAAGAAACAATTCTGTTTTTGGTGTATCACGGTCCGTTTGGAGGTTCAACACTTGTAAATTTTTACGTGTCACTAGTTATTTTATTTTAAAAAAATACTATTATGCCTCAGTTATTTAACTTATTTTTTAATAATTGATACTCTTGATAATTTGTGCTTGTCTACTTTTCTTTTGTTTTGGGTTTATATGATTTTTTTTTCTTTTGTTTGACTATTTTTATACATGCTTTTCTATTATTTGTTTATGTTTTTCAAACTTGAGCTTGTCATTGTTAATTGCATGGCTAATAGAGGTTCCCATCAAACAGGCRAGGTAATTTCTAGAGAAGTTATTGCTAATTCAAATCTTGTTGGTAAGTATCTCCTTTTAATGAATTCTATTCTTTAAATTAGATACTAAACACTAGTATTCGAACGAATTATGATATATGCTTTAGTAATGATTCTTCTTTATGTCGAAAGATTTGAAAAATTATTATGTTCAGTTTGAAATTCTTGCATATGATGATATGATAGGTTTTTTATCACATTCTTGATAATTGTGCTAATAAGTTAAGGTCATTCTCTTTCAATCATGTGGTATACCTTGCTTCATTATGCTAGATGCCACAAAGTGTTTTAGAGACTATAATGAAAGATTTATTGGACATAAAATAAACTCGATGTATAATATTATACTTTGTGATGAACCACTTTTCTTAAAAGCAAGTAGTTTGTCATATGTAGGTTTCTTGTGAATTTTTCATCTAGGAATTTAAGATCAAGCACCATAGCAATGTAGATGTTAGTTATCGGCACAAAGGATAACTAAAATATTACTTTGCAGGCATCTCTTTTAAAGAGAATGGTAGACTTCACACAACAAAGAGCAAACTCCTATGTTTCTGCTTTCATTCACAAGGAAAGTTGTTCGCTACCGCAGGACATAAGAGGAAGGTTTGCTTATTCATCTTCAAATAGATTCTTTTTGGTTTGATAAAAAGGGCTTATCTCAATTTCTCTTGTTGACAAACTCATACTGCATTTTGTGTTTAGGTTGTGATTTGGGATGTGAAAAATTATAAAGTTAATTGTGGGGAAGGCCATGCTCATGTTATTACAGATGTCCATTTTAAACCAAGCTCAACTGTATTTGCAAAATCTTCTTTTGACAGAACTGTGATGACATGAGATGCAACCAAGGTACTGCCCCTTTATTGCAATTGCAGATCTTTGGTTGAATGGATATTTGAGTTAATTTTATTTATGTTCTATCCAATACAAAAATGACAGGTTAGCAACGAGTTAAATCAATTAAAATATGTATTAACTAGTTACATATTTCATTTATCTTGGTCCACATTATTTCTTATGATTTTTGTGATATTATTATCATGATTATTTTGATTTTACTTTGATTAGAATGTATATTCTTAGAAAGAATAATTGTGCAAATAATGTGATGTTTATTGACACATTTTTATGTGTTAAGGATATCAAACAGATTATCACTAATATATCAACCCAACATATCTATCACTAATATAACAAATATTAGCATCATCAACTTATGTTTTCCATAATACATCTCATTTGATTCAATATTTGAGGAACTACATTATTGCCAAAACATCTTATATTATCTTTAGACCTCCTGGCCAAACATTGATAACTTTTTTCTTTTTCTTATGGCTACTAAGAATTTGTTAATAATGATAATTGTTCAATCTTTTGAATTGCTTTCTTTTTATATGTCTTTTATATCATGAATATGCTATATGTTTCACCATTTTATCTTAATTTAGCCAAATAACTTTTTTCAAAACCTTGTAGGGCATGGTGAGCATGTGATATCAATAGATTTTCGTCCAACAAAGGTGAGTCTCCTCAGTTCATGTGATAGCAATGATGAGATTAGACTGTGGGATGTCAGTGTGCTGATTGCAAACTCATTTTTAGGGCTGGTGTCTCTATTTCCTTTTCTTTTAGATGTTGATAAGGAGGTATTTCGATTTGATATATACAAAGGCTCCATAATATGATAATTACCCGTTTTTTCTGTTTCTCTTTTAATTTGTAGGTTACTTAATTACACGATTCTAAATCATTGTTGAATCTATCTTTTAATGAATTTTTGCATTGATAGAGGGGAATGTTTTTCTTATTATTTTTCTTCTTCATTTCAAGCAATTTCAAGATCATTAGTCGATCATCATGTGAATACAAATGCAGAAAGATAGTTTAGGATATAAAAGGATTTTGTAATGTTATTTGAACCATCATCCATATCACACTCACAACGCAATGTGCAGTGTTCTAAACAAATTGATTTTTAGAGAATAAGCTATTATTCATTCACGAAAAAATTGTATTGATTAGCGCTTGGTACAAATGTAGGGAGGAAGTAGAAAAGTTAGATTTCAACCTCAACTTGAGAACTTTTTGGCAAGTTCTATTGAAAATATTATAAATATCTTTGATATTGAGACTAATGGCATCTAAAAAAAGTTATAAGCAAGATGCTTATTCTTGAACATTAATCAAACTTGTTTTAAATTTATTATTTGTTGCATTACTATACCATATCAACGTGGTTCCATTTTCTTTGATTTATAGGGACACGTTAAAGACTTTCGTTCAATCTGTTGGAATATGAGTGGGAATTACCTGACATCTGTGAGCGAAAATAGTGCACAACTATGGTCAGTTGATAAAGGAAAGGGTATACATGAACTATGCTCTAGTGGCAATAAGTTCCGGTCGTGCACTTTCTGCCCCTAGTACACTCTAAGTGTTGGTGATTGATTTCAATGAGGTATGCTTAACACAATCTGAAAATTTTCTGCTGAAGCTTTAAGCTCATAGATAAGTTCTTTCTAAACTTGGCTTGCTTAATGGTCTCAATTCTTTTGCAAAATGACAAATTTACCTTAGGACATTTAGATATTCAACCATCCTGAAAAAGAAAGAAAAGAAACAAAAGATTTTTTTCTTGGTCAACCAAAGCTAAGAAATGGAAAAAGAATAATATGAGGGCAAGAATATGCAACGTCTGCAATTTTGGATTTTTGGTCTCATAATGATATGTCTTTGAGTTCACATTTTGACATGAGGTTTGCAACAGTACTATTCTTATTCTTGTTATATTTGTTAATCTCAATAAAGAAAATATTAAATGCATATTATTTTCATCTGAACATTTTTTCTTTTCTACTTGTATTTGATCATTTTGTTGTGGTTAATGACTTCTCTATTGAGAGGAATTCATGAATAGTATATCTTCAAACTTAGTAGTTACCATGTCAGATGAAACTGGTCATTTTTGAAGCTTATCACTTGTATAGTCCTTGACTTTTCTCTCCTTTTCCCTCTTCATATCCTATCTAATATTGTTGTAGTTGTTGGAGCTGTGGAATCCAATATTCTAGAGAAAAATACATGGGTATATAGTGGACATATTGGTATAATTTTTTCATTGGCATGAAATGACGAAGAAAGAATAATAAGAAAAATATTTACATCAATCAATGCAAAAATTCATGAAAAAATAGATTCAAAAATGATTTAGAATTAGGTAATTAAGTAATCTCCATATTGAAAGAGAAATAGAAAAAAATAGGTAACTATCAAATTATGGAGCCTTTGTATATATGTCAAATAGAAATACCTCCTTATCAACATCTAAAAAGAAAAGAAAATAGAGACACCAACCCTAAAAATGAGTTTGCAATCAGCACCATCGACATCCCACAGTCTAATCTCATCATTGCTATCACAGGAACTGAGGAAACTCACCTTTGTTGGATGAAAATCTATTAACATCACATGCTCACCATGCCCTACAATGTTTTGGAAAGGTTTATTTGACTAAATTTAGACAAAATGGTGAAACATATAGCATATTCATGATATAAAAGACACATGTAAAGAAGAAAGCAATTTAAGAGATTAAAGCAGCAAGAATTAGTATACTGTCCTTGGTGGATCAAGATACAACAATCATTTTTTCTTCTCTCTTATCCAAATTACATCAATATCTGAATGAAATTAGAGTTGCATACACCTCTTCACTTACAACTAGCAAGGGTGCATTTGGGACAAGGAAGCTGATAGTATTCTTGGTGCATCATTGATCACACCCAAAACTAGTGCTAAAAAGAATAATCGGTCGCTACAAATATAATCCAATCTAAAAGTCCGGAGCCGAATCCCACAGAGAACTACCACTACGACGGAGCGCCTATCATTAGAGCGAATGATGTAGACCAAACTCTGTGTTTTTTCCACTTTTACAACTCAGATCCTATTGTAATAAGGATTAGTCATTAAAACACATTGGAAACAAATCTTGGTTATTCTAATAGGGAAAAATAATAGGGTGGTTAGAGAAGGGCAATATTCAACCATCCTCCCCGATAATTTCCTTTAAGAAAAGCTAGTCTCGGTCCAAGGACGGAAAATCCAATGTCTCTTGGCAATAGCTTAGCCCCCAGGTAAGTTATGGATTACCTTAGTTTTAGACTTAGATTAGTAACTTATATATGTGTGTATGATTGATATGTTATCGATGAGTGACCCAATGAGTCGTGGTCAGACTTGTGGCAAGCAGTCATGTAATGCCCCGGAAGCTCAAAATCAATATCCAACTGAAGAAAAGTTGCAGAACGACCAACCTGATAGGTCATTAAGGGACCCAATGACTCGTTAGGTCAACCGTGTGAAAGATGCCAAGAATATACACCAATATTCTGAACGAATGACACCGCGAGTCGTTAGCAGTCCCTACGACTCGTTAAGTCTCCCGTTGCCAAGCCAGAGTTTAGAAATTTGAGGATTTTATAGTGTACTTGACGGAAGGTCAACACAAGTCATCATCAGCAGTAACGACTCGTCAGGTCCTTCGTTTCCAGTCTTTTCTAGCTTTCTTACCAGTGTACCTAACGGACGACACCACGAGTCGTTCCCAATCTTGACGACTCGTCATGTGCCCGTTAGGAGTCAGTAGATTTTTTTCCAATGAACTTGACGGAAGGACCCAATGAATCGTTGGACCTGGTAACGAGTCATTAGGTCATCCGTTAGAGGCACCTGACAGTTTTACCAGTGAATTTCTAAGGGAGGAACCGTTTTCCCCCACTAAAACGTTTAAAATTAGTGCTTAAATGGCATGGTTTAATGCTTGGGAGAATAGGAACTTAGTAGTCCAATTTAGGTTTTCCAGTGGGAGTAGAACTAAGCACCGAGCGGACCGGGGTTCCACCGCACCTAGGTTCCTAGAAATACGTTGCCCGTGTAGGTTACAGTATTTCTTGTCTTGATTGGGCCCAGATATTTTTGTGATCACCCAGTTCATGCCTTTATACCCTGGCAAGGTATATTGGGTCCTACCCATGGGGTGTATACATCGGACTCCACATCTAACTCACGTGGTTATATGTCGGTTATAGACTCTCCCACTAGTTAGTCCAATCCAATATCAGAATAAGTAGGTCAGTTTAGTACAGTATCTTAGATTCAGTGTTTCAGATTTAGGGCATGTCCTTGACCATCAGACAGGGTCGTCTTGACCATTTCAAATTATATCAGTAGTTCAATTCAGTTTACCTGTTGGTCATGGCGTGTCATTTCAGTTCAGACTTTATACTCAGTATGTTTCTCCCACTTACTCAGTACATTAAAAGTACTGACGCATGATTTTCATGCTGTATCGTTTCATGATATAGCTGCAGGTTCTCAGATCCAGCACAGATAGTTACTTCAGTTTCAGAGCATTCTATTTCAACATATCAGAGTGTGAGTCCTCATCATTCGAGGGCCTTGTTTATTTACTTCAGTTGGATATGGTTTTGTACAGACTTAGAGTTAGATGGGGGCCTGTCCCAACAACTCCTCCGTAGTTGGCTTTCTGACCAGACTTGTCTTTCAGAATTGTATTTCAGATGTATTATTTCTTTCTCTACTTTCAGTATTTACATTTTCTTAAATTGATAAATCTATTATTTAAAAGTTCCGTTGTGCATGTTTACTCAGAATGCTAGTGTCTGATATACCAGGGGTTGACTTGGGGTCACTTGTGGCTTTAAGTACCGTGTTACGTCCAAGGTGTAGGCTCATGGCGTGACAAACTTGGTATCAGAGCACTAGGTTTAGAGTATCCTTGAAAAGTCTAAAAGCCGCATCAAGTAGAGTCTTTTTCATGGGTGTGAAGCATGCCACACTTAGGACGAGGAGGCTACGATGTTACTAGGAAAATTCTCCTTTTGTTCATGCTCTTTATTGTGCGTTAAGTCCAATTCCAAAGGTGTCTTTCTAAATCGTGTCCTATTTCCTTTCAGTGAACAATGCCTCCTCGACATGGAAATGGACAAAGAGTTGGAAACACCAACAGACCCACTCCACCAGCTCCGGCAGTTCCTCAGGACGACTCTGTGTCTACCGCTGAATTCAGGGAGGCCATTTAGTTGCTTGCTCAGACCGTCACCAATCAAGTGAACCAGCAGGTGGTTCCAGTAGCCACAAATAGGTCTGCAGCTGCTGCCCGGGTGCGGGATTTCACACGGATGAACCCTCCAGACTTTCACGGAACAAAGGTGGGAGAGGACCCACAAGGCTTTGCAGATGAGATCAGAAAGATCACCTGGATCATGAGTGTCAGCTCCTTCGAGAGTGCTGACCTGACTTCCTACCAGCTAAAAAGGGTAGCCTGGGTTTGGTACGAGCAGTGGAAGGAGGGTGGTCAGCAGAAGCAGGACCGGTTGAGTGGGAGGAGTTTCATACAACTTTTCTGGATAGGTTCTTTCTTCGAGAGCTGAGGGAGGCTAAGATGGAAGTTTATGAACCTACGGCAGGGCAACCAGACAGTGGAGGAGTATGCTTTGGAGTTTAGTAGACTATCAAAGTATGCTCCAGAGATGGTGGTTGAGACAAGGGCTCGCATGCTGAAATTCATAAATGGAGTATCTAATCTGGTCCTTAAAGAGTGCAGGATGACAATGCTAATCAAGGAAATGGACCTTTCCAGCTTAATTGTGTATGCCCAGCAGATTGAGGCAGAGAAGCTGAAAGATATGGAACGTAAGAACAAGCGGGCAGGAACTAGTCATTCAGATTTTGGCCACCAGAGATCTGGTGGTGGTAGCCGTCCACAGCCGCAGCAGCAACAGCAAAAGCAGAGGGCCCTGGCACCTAGCTGAGCCAGCGCCCCAACCTTTTGGTCCCACCAGGATCGGAGGGGCGGGTCTTCTGGCACTCAGTCTCAGGCCCACAGTACAAGAAACAAGTATCCAGCTTGTCCCAAGTGTGGTAGGAACCACCCAAAAGAATGCCTTTAGGGACGAGAGGGCTGCTTTGGGTGTGGACAACTTGGACATAGGCTTAGGGAGTGCCCATCAGCAGGGAGAGGGAGATCACAATCCACTACCTCATCAGCTCCAGCAGGCTGACCAGCTCAGCAGGCCAACACATCAGGTACAGATGACGGTCAATGCCAGAATCATTTTTATGCTTTCTCTTCTCGTCAGGATCAGGAAAGCTCACCTGACATAGTTATTGGTATGTTACACCTCTTTCACCTAGAAGTGTATGCCCTCCTAGATTCAGGAGCTACTCTTTTATTTGTAACGCCATATGTAGCTGTCACGCCCCGCCTTGGGGGGTATGACTGGCACCTAGTGCCCTAGTAGGACCTGGATTGCTAACTGGTAAGCCTAAGCACATCTGGTGCCTGGCTAGCTCTATCTCAGATTTCTGGAAACAACGGGCTATATAACGGCTGTAAATACAGCCTCCGGC
>JACEIK010006924.1:46226-57174 GCA_018107945.1 Datura stramonium
TTATGTATATGTTGGGTAAATATCCCATGAATCAAAATGACTTTAGTACGTTGAATGAAATTCTCTATTAGCTGCTTAGTAATTTAGTTAGTTAGAACACAGAACTTTATCAGTCTAGTCTCAGTCAGCATCATATCAGTCTAGCTTCAATCAGATTTTAGCAACCTCAGTGTTGTCTAGAAAATGTCAACTGATTAGTTTGACTTCAGTTTATTTTCGAGGTGTCAGTGGTGCCTCCCAGTTTTCATAATCAGATTTAGATTTCAGTTATTTGGTCCATTAGGCGGTCATGACATTCAGTTACAGCTCTGACCAGCCCCACGATCCCAGTTCAGTTATTAGTTTTTCTGTAGACAGTTACGACGCTTCCAAATTACTAGCTCTAACCAGTCTTAGAACCCAGTTTCAGAATCTAGTCCGATAAGGCTCTTAGGGTACATGTAGTTATTCGTCCCTGACTAGTCTTGGGCCCCAGTTTTGAGCTATCAGCTTAGTAGTCAAGTTTAGGTTTTTCCAGTGGGAGTAGAACTTAGCACCGAGTCGGCCGGGGTTCCAGCACACCAAGGTTCCCAAAACTACGTTGCTAACGTAGGTTATAGTATTACTTGGCCTGATTGACCCTAGATATTTTTGTGATCACCCAGTTCATGCCTTTATACCCTGGCAAGGTATATTGGGTCCTACCCATGGGGTGTATACATCGGACTCCACGTCTAACTCACGTGGTTATATGTCGGTTAAAGACTCTCCCACTAGTCAGTACAGTCCAGTATCAGAATAAGTAACTCAGTTCAGTACAGTATCTTAGATTCTGTGTTACAAATTTAGGGCATGTCCTTAACCATCATACAGGGTCGTCTTGACCATTTCAGATTATATCAGTAATTTAGTTCAGTTTACTTGTTGGTCATGGTGTGTCATTTCAGCTCAGAATTTATGCTTAGTATGTTTCTCCCACTTACTCAGTACATTCAATGTACTGATGCATGCTTTTCATGCTGTATTGTTTCATGATACAGCTGGAGGTTCTCAGATCCAGAACAGATAGTTACTTCACTTTCAGAGCATTCCATTTCAACAGATTAGAGATCATTCGAGGGCCTTGTTTATTTACTTCAGTTGGATATGGTTTTGTATAGACCTAGAGTTAGTTGGGGGCCTGTCCCAGCAACTCCTCCATAGTTTGCTTTCAGACCAGACTTGTCTTTCATAATTGTATTTCAGATGTATTATTTCTTTTTCTACTTTCAGTCTTTACATTTTATTAAATTGATAAATTTGTTATTTAAAAGTTCCGTTGTGCATGTTTACTCAGAATGCTAGTGTATGATAGACCAGGGATTGACTTGGGGTCACTTGTGACTTCAAGTACTGTGTTACATCCAGGGTGTAGTCTCGGGGCGTGACAAGTCAAGAGGTGCAAGTGTGGTTCAGTGACAACGGTCTACCCAATGAGTCATTCGGTAGGCAAAGACCTGTTACATCGGTCGTTGAAAGAATGCTAGAATTCAAAGGGTTCCCGAGGCAGTGGTGACAACGAGGGAAAGGGATGAGTCATCGTATCAAGTAACGACTCATCATGTCAGTCGTGTGAAGGAAGAGCAGGATTTTAGGCTTCAGTGATAATGGAAGGAATCACGAGTTGTTAAGTCAGCTAACCACTCGTGAAGTCAGTCGTTGGTAGTTCAAGGAATTTCTGAGAAAATTTTCCAGTGCACTCCACGACTTGGTCCCACAAGTCATTGTCAACCCCACGACTTGTGGAGTGCCTCATGGGGACTGGCAGTGTGGACTTTTCCTACGAATTTCCAAGGGTGTTTTCATAAAATCCTATGCTTCTAACTCCCAAAATATGCCATTTTGAGTACCATATGGGATGTTTTTAAGTGTTCCTCCTAGACTAAACACTCATTCCATCAAAAGACACTCTCAACCTCTTCTTCCTCCTCTCTCTCAAGACTTAAGGATCATCTAGGGCTTCTTCAAGGGCTTCAAGGTTGAGGTTCAAGTGGGGGATTCCTTCTAATCAGGTATGTGGGACTTCAACAAGGATATCCTTCCATCCTTGTGTCCCAATTTTTGATACTGTCAATTTTCTTGATTTTCTAGAAAAGCATGTTCTAGGGTTCAATTTATGGATGAATTATCATATGCCTCAATGAATTCTAAGATCCAATATGATTAATAGTCATGTAGGCTTATGAAATTACTTGCAAGATCTCGAATTATGTACTTGATATGGGAATTGCATGATTATAGAATTTTCACCATGAGTTAGCCTAGAATTTCAAATGGGATTTCGTTAATCATTCACACGCTCTTATCATGAACTTTTATTCGTGTCTAAAGTATATGTAGATCATATGGGTTCTTGCAAATCCAGAACATATGTTGTAATATATGTGCTAAAGCATGAATAGAACTTATGGGCTTTGATGAATGTGAAGTATGTAAATGTTTTCACTATGATTTCGGTGTATATGTTTAAAGTATGACTTGAACGTATGGAGCCTTCATGAAGCTAGAATATATTCTATGTGCTATGAAATCGGGATTGAAATGTTATGAACTTTGAGAACAAAGCATGATTAAGATCTTTTAGACTTTCGGTCTTGTTGATAGTAGAAAGTAACCCTGATCAGAATTTAAATGAATTCAGTATGACGTAACTACTTGACCACCCAGATCTGTAATTAGCTAAAGTAGCTTAGACTATATGAATGATTTTTAGATTGGTATGTTCATGTAAAAGTTTATCGGGACTCTCCATAGCCTAGAATGTTTTCCTCAGTCAGTCAGAATGTTTCCCTCAGTTCAGTCAGGGATTCTCATTTGCAGAGAACGTCTCCATAGCGAGCCAAGTGGAGCATGCATGAAGTAGTCAAATGCTTCTTCTATTCTTTTCCTTGGCGCAGTTGGGACATCTTGTACTTGAACCAGAGACCTCGCCCATGAAGTAAATTATCGCACCTATGGACCAACCAATTGGGAGAGAATCAATAGTTTCCTTTTCGGAAGAAATTCATCCTTAGCAGAGAATGTCTCCCTTATCTTAGTCAGGGATTCTCATTAGCAGAGAATGTTTCCCTTAGCTCAGTCAGGGACTCTCCATAGCAAAGAATGTCTCCCTTAGCTCAGTCCACGATAATAGTTCAGCTTAGTTCTGTATAGTTTCAGACTCCAGTTTAAACCAGATTTAGCAGAACCCAGTATCAATTATTAGCAGATAGTCAGTAAAATGTACGATATCAGTTATAGCTTCAGTTCTCGGTATCTGTGCGGTACATGGACCTTATGCATCAGTTTGATTATGCTTCAATAAGTGTTTTCAAATAAAATCTTTATATATATATACATATATATATATCAAAAAGGGTCATTGTATTTTAGCTCAGGTATATGTTTAGTGATGTACTTAGTTTACTTCCTTCCTGTATACTTGCATGTTTTAGTTTATTTATGCTTCCCGCATAGTCAGAGTGCATTTAAAGTACTGACCGCATCTTTATGTTTTATATCATTTCATGATATAGATTCAGGTTTTCAGACTCAGCCACGTGGTTAGATACGCTACATTCCCATCTCAGCTGCTTGTGGTGAGTCCTCATCTCTCGACGACGCGATTTATGTTTTTTATTTCATTTATGTTTCTGTTTTCAGACTTTAGGAGTTAGCTGGGGGCTTGTCCCAGCAACTCATTAGTTTAGTAGAGGCTTTTAGACTTGTATAGACAGATTCAGCTTTGTATCAAAGTTTTTATGAGATTTGTACTTATGAATTTTATGGAAATATGAAGTGGTGATTCTTTAGTAAGGAGCATATTTGCAAGCTTGCTTGAGATGTAAGACGGGGATATATGTCATTTTGGGCTAGAGACTGGCCGATTTGCATAATGCGTCATAGTTATTTTTCGTGTAGAAATGTGTGGTGTGATCTAGTTATGACCTTTTCAATGATTATGGTGTAGAAAAGTGGTGGATCTAGTGGGCTTTCATGGAGCAAAACAAACTGGGTAGAGCAATTGACTAATGAAAATGGGTTTGGTTTTAATAAGTGTGAAAGTCAATTACTTGAGGAGCTATAGGATATTTCACCTATTTATAACAATGGAGATTGATATTGCATTCAATTTTAAAGAACTAGCAAAATTCTACTATCACTATTTATACGACTCTACGGAGTATGAGGACTGAAAGAAATAATCATATGGTATATCGAAAATGTTCTAGCCAGGAGCGATAAGACAAAAGAGTGGCTATTTATAAACCATCATCATTTACAGACGCTCAAGCGAGGTATCAGTTAATAAGAGCATATAAAGTGGTAGGTAAATGGTAGGTGTTAACAAGTTCATGTTGTGAAGTTGATAACTAGGGTTTATCCGAATGACTGGTTCATCCTTATTGGATAACTATACTTAATCACCAGATTAGGTCTCATGAGTGATTTCACTTTTACCTTTATCAATTTGTTTCAAATTAACAATCCTGCAACCGCAACTCAAGTCATACAATGAACCATAAAGTTCATTTCTTTGTTATAATTCTCTTTTCCTAATATCTACTTCTATAGATTCAAGCAAGTAAAGAACTTGGGAAAGTCCTAACATTACGCTCTATTAAGAAACATTAAAGATGAAGAGAATACAATACAAGCATTGTTTTGAATCACTTTGTACAAACACTAGTTTGTTAATTCACCATGGTTCCCACAATCCTAGTTGTGGAGGTTTTATCCTCTCATGATTGTAAGAGAATTCTTCACATTCATAGACAAACACATAATTTAGAACTTACAAAGATGATTGGAAGACAACCCACTTAATTATTGCAAGAATTGATGAAGAATAATTCAAGAACAATGGAAGAATCCAAGCAAGAAATCTCCCAAAAGTTGCTCTCAATAATCCCAAAAGTCAAAAACCTCTCCCAATAATCGAATTTTGTTTTCTCTCACAAAAATAACCTAGAAAAGTATTTATACAAATATTTAGAAACTTTTCCTAAATTAACAAGAAAATTGCTAAATTGTCATCGACTTCACATACAACCTGTACCATGATTGTGCGGGTCGTACCTCCGCTCGTACATTGGATAGCTCTTATGATTTTGGCTAAGTGTTGAAAGTTGGTATGACTCGTACTATAAACCTACGAGTCGTACAATCTGGTCGTGGTCTGAACCTAAACTTTCGGACATCCTCTTATTATTTCTACGAGTGGCTTAGTACAGCTCGTACCTTTATCTTACGACTCGTGACTTCTTGTCGTACTTTGAAATCTGCCACTCCTCAATTCTTCTGACTTTCACCACAGCTCCTTGGTACGGGTCATAGGTAGATAACACGATTCGTAATTGCTACCCGTACCAGGATACTGACTCAGTGCAATTTCCTCTAAACTTTATCACAACTGGGTTGGTACGGCTCGTACCAAGAGTCGTACATTGGATCTTTGATTCAATACATCTTTTGGTTTTTTTCACGATTCTCAGTACGACTCGTACTGAGGTCCGTACTCAGCCCTTTTTCTGCATTTTTCACTATTTTTGCATATTTCAACTCCAACACCTAATTTCCCTAAAAATAAAGTAAAAATGCATCATATCCATATAAACATACCTAAGTCCATACTTATTTCCTCATTTTTAAGCGTCAAAAGTGTTGTAGACCCATAGTACATTAGAAGTACATTTCAGAGATTTAATTGAGGCTAGTTAGATCAATTGAGGCCAAGAGAAGTGAATCAGTGTTGGAGTAAGGAGCTTGTGGATAAAGGGAGCTCCTAACAGGCAGGCTTACATGAAACCATATGAGAATGTTAGTAGGATTGTGCAATTGGTGATTCGAATTGTCCTACAGATTACAACCAATGTGTTGGTGGCTTGAGGTATTATTATTTATTGGTAGGTACTTAGGTGAAAAAACTTTGTGATGGGTTGTACTTGTGATGCGACTCATTTGGAAGGTTTATGGGTTGTACTTGTGATGCGACTCATTTGGAAGGTTTTTTCAATTTAAAAGATTCAAGTAAGGTAGGAAATACTTTCAGATGCCCAAGATTTGTGGTTTGTTAATACTATTATGATTGAATCAACTTTATACAAAGACTTATGGTATTTTGAGACACCCATTGAGAATATTTGAAGGATTTTTGGTTTATAAAGGTAAATGTGATCGGAAATGAAATCTGATATTTGGGAAAATAAGGATTAGGATATCTATTTCAATTTGGAAGGTCAAGGTTCATCTTCAAAAAGGAGGACTTAAATTCAGAACAACGTGATTACTTGGATCTTATTCAAATTATGGTGATATTATCATATATTATTCAGATATATGCTTGGAGGAGAAATTCTACAAACATTGTAGCCAGGAGTTATGGTAAGTTCCATGCAGGGACGGATCCACAGTAGTGGATGTGGGTTCTCGGGAACCTACACCCGCTATAGTAAATCCTATAATTATATTAAAAAATATTGGAAGTCTANGTATTTTTCAGATGGGAACCCATTAATGAATGGGTTGTTCGTGCAATGGCAAGGAAGAGTTCCTCAAATTTCATTTTGTTCGAAGTGTCGTGGAATCGAATCCTGCTGGACGCAACCTCTTTCCTTTTTATTTCAGTTCTTTTTCTTTTCATTTTTTTAAAGTAAAAAGTTTTTAGTTCTAAAAGGCAAAGCTCCTTTTTTCACTTTTTTTTTACTTTCTTTTAAAAAAAATAACAAAGTCAACTAAAAAAAAGAAATAGCCAATAAAAAAATAATTCTTGTTCAATTATTATTACATATTAATTTATTTTATTAGGAACCCACAAGCTTAAAATTTTGGATCCGCCTCTAGTTCCATGGTGGTTTTGAGGTTCGTAACTGGTGATGTTCAGATAACTAACATGATAAGATCAATGGGAAGATGATTTGTGGTGCACTAAAGTGCGTGGTAACATGTCATTCTTATGTGCATGGGCTAAAGTTGATCAGGTAAAGGGAGTTATTGTAACGATCTGATTTTACACCCTGGCCGAGACACGGTACTTGATGCCATAAGTGACCCCAAGCTAACCCATGATCTATCATTATACAGGTAAACTGAGAAATCATAAGCGGAAGCTTTATATAAACTAATAATGTGTTCAATACTACTGAAGGTTTAAACATAATTGGAAATAATACTACACATTTGTGTCTGAAAGCCACTACTAACTGATGAGTTTCTGGGACAAGCCCCCAACTAACTCTAATGTCTGACAGAAAAGAACTAACTAAAACTCAATTTGCATTCTAGTAGAATTTAAAGTTAAGAGTTGACCTCGGTCAATTAGTTAACTAAATGAGCTCGGATCAAGGATATGAAAGTTCGAACAGGTTTGTATAATTACTTTGGACTTGTCTACAAATTTTAATTTAATTCCGATGAATTCGAGTGGATTTGAACGTTCTGTCTATTTTAGCATGGTTTCAAGCATAAAGTGTGACAACTCAGACGTCCATTTTTAGTTTTAGAGATCAAAAAAAATTTCTGAGACTTCCAAAATTCTTAGAATGAATTATAGGAGTGATCTAAAAATTTTGGTGCAATTTCGATAAGTCAAGATCGAATTTTTATTGCAAAACATGAAATAATTCTTAAACGAGAAAAAATAATATCCGATTGGGCAAACGGGCACTAAATGGAGTTTTAATTAAACAAGTAGAGCCATATCAACATTTAAAAATTATAGGAAAAAAATCTTCGTATTTCAAGTTCGTATGATAAAGTTATGGTCATTTTAGTAAAAATTAAAGTTGCTGGTGCAGCCCTATATAAATACCTTAATAGCGTATTTTACACAAACTGTATTTATTTGGTATTTTGAGTCTATTTGGAGTTCTAGATCTTGGAATTGAGTGATTTTTTGTGGAATTCTTCTCTATTTAATGAGGGGGTAAGTATCTAATTCTTATTTTGGTATTTATCCATGATATCTTCAGTTGGTTTTCATTTTTATCAGTGAATTTATTAGAGGAATATTGGAGATTTTTTCCCTAGATCTAGAAATCATATTTCTTTAATTTGGAAGTCAATTCCGGACTAGGTTTTTAAGGTTCTTATGTTATGGGTAAACAATTTTGGCATTAAATTTTTGATTTATCATTATTTCATCATTTAAAACCATATATGAGCATGAAAATTGGGGATTTTGAGCCTAAAATTTAAAAACCATATTTTGATGAATTCAAGGTCGATTTGAGCTTCATTTTGGATGAAATTTCATATTTGAGTTTCTTACATCATGAATAACATGATTTTCAAATAAAATTTCAGTTTTGCTCTTGTGGCCTCAGGATTGACATTTAGATTGACTTTTTGGGCCTAGAATAGAAGTATATCAATATGAGTGTCCATGGTTTTATTTTCTTATGTAAAATACATATTTTGACCAGATTTTGATCATTTGAAAGCATTACGGAAGGGTAAATTTGTAATTTGATGATTGTGCTTCGATTTGAGGTAAGTAGAGATTTCTTGATTCTTTGAGGTGTTAGTTTTGTATATATTAAATGAATTAAGAATACTGGGCAATAAGGAGGTCTCGTATAAATGAGATGACGAGTATTTATATGGGTACCCGTGTCATAATATAGGTAAATTTACACGAAATTGATATATGTATTGATGATATTTCATAACTTATGATGTGATTAATTTACTAAAACTTATGCACTATATGATACTTGATTATGACTTGGAGATCCTTGATTGTGCGGTTGGATGATGAAATTGTGTCAATCATACCACTCTTATTGTTGCATAATGATTATTGACTAATAGTTCCCATTGAATTATTTTGTGAAAATTCATACTTTTGTGATACCGATAGGAAATGGTTCCGACATGTGTTATTGTTGGTGGAAAATGATTCCGACATGTGTTATCGCCAATGGGAAATGGTTCCGGCATGTGTTATTGTCGAGGAAAACTGGTTCCGACGTGTGTTATTGCCGATGGAAAATGATTTCAGCATGTGTGATTGTCGATGGAAAATGATTTCGTCATATGGATCTCACAAGTCCCCCATGGGTCTCGACAATCGAACAGAGAATGCAAGTATATACAGGTTCTTGGCCAATGCATTGCATTGCATTACATTTTATCTTCATTGCATTACATATTGAGCTGAGTGTGGAAGTGTTGAGATGATTGTGATAGTGATTTGACTCATTGTATTTGAGACTCATTGTGATATAATCAGTAGTGTAGCTAATGTGGGGACTATATTGAGGTATATTATGATATCATCAGTTGTAATACCCCAAAAATCCCTAAGGCTAGGCTCAGGATTTGAAGTGTGATCAACAGAAAAAGTTGGGAAAATATCTTAGTACGACTCCACCTACGATTTGAAGGTTAGTGGTACGGGTCATAAGAAGACCTGTGGTTCAGTTCAGAGATTTCTTTCTCCCAACCACGAGTCCCCACTATGAGTCGTAGTATGTGGGTATGATCCGTGGTCAAGAGTCGTGGAAAGTCTGTGGGGTGATCAAGTGTTAATTGCATGAGTGACGGCACGACTCGTGGTACAGAGTTATAGGTCATGGTAGGAGTCGTGGAAATCTTCAGAGAGTTGGAGTAATTTGAATGGTTGGTTACGAGATCTAACCACAAGTCACAGGAGGATTGTACGACTCGTGGTACTGTAGTAGCAGTTGGCAGTTTAATTTTTTCTGTGAATTCATTAAGGGTATTTTCGTAGATTCTAAGCTCCTAAGCCCTAAACTACATCGTTTTAATCTTTGAAAGAAGTGTACTAAGGGAGTTTAACCTATTCTAATTCATTCAAATCCCATGTATGCAAGTTTAGAAATTCCTTCTTGAAGATCAAAGTTGAATCTCTCAATTTCTTCTCCAATTCTCTTGGGCTTTCAAAGAAAAGTTGAGATTCAGTTTACCCAAGTATGTAGGGCTATGAATGAGAGTTTCCCTTCACTCATATGCCCAAATTTCAAGGTTCAATTCAAGTTTATGCTCTTATGGGGTTTTAACCCAATTTTATGAAATTCTCTATGATTTGTTTATGGGTCAAGTCCCTTCATGTTTCAAATCATATTTTAAGATTATGGGCAGATTTTTACCTATTTTGATTATAAATTCATGATTTCAAGTTTTAGAAAATTATTCCCAATTATGCAAGTATCATGAAAAATCAGGTTTATGATTCATGATTTCAAGTATGATGAGATATCTAATATGATTGAATGTTTACAAATTACCCATGTATGAATCTATTATTTTGACTTATGAAGTCTATTTCAAGTATGCATGAATTTAAGATTTGGGCAAGCCCACATATGTTAAGTATGTTTTCATGACTTAGCCAAGGTTAATAAGAACAACTTATGATATGTTTTGGGGTGAAGACTCCCCATGTTCCAATTCAAGCTATGTTTTGAGAATATGATTATATGAGCATTATACATATTATGGGAGTAGTGTCTAAGACCGAGTAGGCTAAACGTTCCAAGGTTCTCTGGTCTCATAAACTATGCACTAACATAAGGATATATTTTGGACCTCGAAAAAGAGTGTTTCCCCTGCACAAGGGCACACCGTGTGAAGAATCGAATCAAACACATAATTTGTAGGATCATTGAATTTTTTTTCACTAGTCAAACAGTGTAATCACATACAAAGATGAAGTACACCATATAAAGTTACAGTCTAAAATCGTACCTTGTTATAGTTGTTCCAACTCTTTACGGAGAAAAAGTCCACACAAGAATCTTCAAGGAACTCTGACAAGAATTGAAGAAGGAAGAAGAAGAAATTTCTCTATCTGTTGTTTTGTTCTGTATCACGTTAGAAAACATATAGGCGTCATTCTTATTTAAAGAACTCAAGACACGGGTTCAGGAGGAGTCCTAACCATTTTGTCTTTTCATCCATTAAATATAAATTAATATATAATAAATAT
>JACEIK010006927.1:62058-79770 GCA_018107945.1 Datura stramonium
CACTTATATTAGAGCTTGTGGTATGTTTCAAATTAAAGCTTCTCATATGCATAAGTTCATAATTGAGATGTATGTCATTATTGAGCTTTGTCAAAGGACAGTGTTGAGCTTCATTTTCATATAATGTCGAGTCTATTCATGATTTCATTATTGAGCTTTGTCAAAGGACAATGTTGAGCTTCGTTTCATACGATGTTGAGTTATGCATGATTTCATCTTAAGCTTCGTCAATATATGACGTTGAGCTTCATTATATATGATGTAGAGCATTGCATGTTTTTGGGAGAAGAGTCTAGCACCGAGCGGGCTAAGGATCGATCACCCTATTCTCTAGAACTACTCGCCAATGTAGGATAACACTATTATATTATTGGGACCTCCCTTGTGAGCTATCCCCGACCCTATTGGCCCTTCAGCTTGATATCGATATCATGGTATCATCCATAGACCTGGCAAGGTTATGGACGTCTTTACCCACTTAAGTTTGATAGTTGGGACCACGTAAGCTCTATCGTGGTATGTCGGTTAAGTGACGAGTCCCCTATTGTCTATACTATTCAGATTTGCATATTCATTACTCATGGTGATTACTTTTCACATGCATGTTCTAAAAGCAAGGTTTGACTCATTGTTCAGCTTTTATCTTAAATGTTATGTTTTAGCTTCGAATCATTCGAGTCAGTCATGATGTTATAAAGCTATGCATGGTCATGTCATGATAAGATTTCGATTTCAGAATGAAAGCATATAGCCCTTCTTCTCATACTTGAAATCTTATGTTATGAAATGTTTTAAATGATTTATTTTACTTAAGCGGTTTTACTTACCTTGCATACTAGGTACATTTCATGTACCAACCGCATACTTTCTATACTATATCGTTTCATGATATAGGACCCGGCTCATAGTTTCAGCCCCGCTCTTAGACAGCTTTACGGAGTTATTATTTGCTTAGATTGGTAAGTCCTCATCCTTCGTGGACTAGACTATCATTTTATTTTATGTATTTCCAGTTTCAGTATTGTTGAGTTAATTGGGGTCTTGTCTCATCAACTCGTCCAGACTAGAGGCTTTTCAGACTTATGTATGTGTTAGCTCTGGATGTTATTCTGACGTGATGTTGAATTAGACTTCCACTGAGATAATGTTGATAGTTTTTCAGTTTACTAAATGAGTAAGTTGTATGCTTATTCCATGGGTCGACTTGGGGTCTCTCGAGGTCCCTTGTCCCGTGTCTACAATCCGGGCCTCCGTTTGGATAATGACACTAGTCAATATGTTGGGACGAGCGTGTTCTTGGCAAAATCGGTGGTCTTTGAGTCCATCCATGTATATCTTATATGTAAGCATACCAAAACCCTCTTTATTATAATTAATTCATGGAGTGATATAGTTGTGAGCCATGAGGTTGGGGCATTGGGTATGTTCCTAGATATTAGTGGCATTGTGTATTCTTCTTGACTGTATTGGGTGTTGTGTATGCCTCTTGACAATTATTGAGCATTGTGTATGCTGTTGTGGAATCGTGGTGTGGAGTACTTTGCGTAGATGTCATTCAGGACAAGCCCTCAGTGTAAATTGTGTTTAAATATACAGTATTCTTGATATTTAATTGTATGAATCTTGTTGAAGATTATATTCTGATGTAATTCCTGTGCTTATGGTGAGTTGTATATATACTTTTTTAACACTTTTTCTAGGTGTATTTAGAGTGGCAAGTCAGGGATCTTACTGAGTTACATTTATATATATAGCTCACTCCTTACTTGTATGTCTATGCAGATACCACTGTAGAGCATGGGACTAGTGGCTGACAAGTCCATTTGCGTAGATTATGTTGCTGAGGCGAGCCTTCACATTGATTTGTGGAGGTTATCATTTCAGCTCTATATAATTTATAGCATATATTTTTTTTCTTGGGGTTTGCATGCCCAAAAGTTAGACTCGTGTAACTCTATTAGATGCTTCGTCGTCTTTTTGTGGGATTTAGGCTAGACACTTAGTATTTGAGTAATTGATGAATTTCATAGATTGATTTTGGATTCCGTTGAACCACTATTTTCTATCTAATTATTAATAACGTGTTTAGACTTGCAGGTATTTTCTCTCAGTGCTTATATAAAAGAGCAAGTGAAATGGATAAATTGGTTCACCCGGGGGGGATGATGTTAGCAGGTGCCAATCACATTTATGGGATGTGACAAAGTTGGTATCAGAGCTTAGGCTTTATGTCCCGGGTCATGGAGAAGTGTTTAGTAGAGTCTTGTTCATGGGTATGTAGGCACCCACACTTACGACCTCGAGGCTACCGAACATTTGGGATGTTTTCCCTTCTTTCATTCTTTATTCTTTTGTTGAATTGATTCAAGTCTAATCTTGAAATATTTATTTCATGGATGGATAAGAAACGTGCATCTTCATCTGTTAGTCGATCAAAGGCACCAGTTGGACGGGGTGAGGGGCATGGTACTACCCCCCGGTGGTAGTCGAGCTGGGGCCCATAAAACAAGGGCTCAGACTACGGCACAGGACAATCCTCAACCTGAAGTTGTGAATAGGAGTTAGCCTTGAGTTGCTGCTCCGGACCAGGTACAGGAGCATGTTGTTTAGGATGCTACATCGATAGTGTCAGCCGTTGTACCTACTATTTCCTTGCCTACAGATGTAGTGATGAGATTGTTGAATGTGTTGGAGGCATTGGTGCCTAATCATGGTGGACTTCTAGTTTCGAAAACTAATTCGCAAGCGCAAACACAAGTTCAGTTGAATGTTGCAGCTACGCAGGCACCTCAGTTGACCCCTCAGTCGGTTGATCATTCAGTTACAACTACTAGGAATTCCAAAGATCTTAAGAATTTCATGGATATTAAGCCACTAGAGTTCGATTGTAATGTCCTAGAAACTCAAAGACTAGACCCGAGACTTAAAGTAGAGAAAATTGAAAAATCTACACCAGGTCACAAAACGAGTCATTCTGTGACTCGTGGGAGGCGACCACGATTGGTTAAGTGACTCATGGTGGGGACTTTGGGCTTAGCTGAAAAATTTGGAAAAGGAGGTGGCCACAGGTGTGACCACGAGTCCTGGTCAACACTACGAGTCATAGGGTGCCCCATGGTTAGGATTTGAGTGGGAGTTTGAGAAGTTAGAAATTGTACCCGACAGGTCCTCACCGCGACTCATTTGGGGCACCACGTGTCGTGGTGCCGCCCGTGGTGACTCTAGGGAAGTTTGGGGCAGTGAAGACCACGAGATGAGACCACGAGTCGTGATTAAACCATGAAATTCTAGAATCTAGAATCTTACAATAGTGATTAAACCGTGAAATTTGCTTAATTCCTTCAGTGTTGAGGATTCCCATAATGTTAGGTGGTGCTAAAAATCTAGTTAGATTGATGTCAGTGTAGTTTGGTTAAAATATTAGATTACTTAGTGTCAGTTAGAAGTGTCAACTAATCAGTTTGACTACAGAAATTCCCGAGGTGTTAATAGTACCTCCCAGTTACCAGAATCAGATTTAGAACTCAATTTTAGTGGTTCACTAGGCGGTCATAACACTTTTAGATAAGCAACTCTAACCAGCATTACGACCCCAGTTACAGATGACAACTTGTTCTTTAGATAGTCACGACGCTTCTAGATAAGCAACTCTGACTAGTCTTGGAACCCAGTTCCAGAATCCGATCCAGTAAGACTCTCAAGGTTCTTCTAGGTAGATGTTCCTGACTAGTCTTAGGCCCAGTTTCGAGCTATCATCTTAGTATTCAATCTAGGATTATTTAGTAGGAGTAGGACTTAGCACCGAGTGGACCGGGGTTCCAGTGTACCAAGGTTCCCAGAACTACATTGCCACCATAGGATATAATTTATTGGCCTCATGACCCCAGACTTGTGATCACCCAAGTCATGCCTTTATACCCTGGAAAGTTATATTGGGTCCTACCAATGGGGTGTATACATCAGACTCCACGTCAAACTCACATGGTTATTTGTCGGTTATAAACTCTCCCACTAGTCAGCTCAATTTAGTCTCAGATTAGTTAGTTCAGACTAGTTCAGTTCAATATCTTAGATTTAGAACATGCCCTTGACCACTAGACAGGGTCTTTCAGACCATCTCAGCTTATTACAGTTATTCAGTTTCAGCACTTCAGTTGGTAATTGCAGGTCTTTTTCAGTTTAGTTATTTCATTACTTGTGTATGGTTTCTCTCACTTACTCAGTACATTCAAAGTACTGACACATACTTTTATGTTATATCATTTTATGATACAGCTGCAGGATCTCAGTCTCAGCCTCAATAGTCGACCGACCGCTCTCAGAAGACTTCAGCTATTCTATTTGGTGAGTTCTCATCTTTTGAGGACGAACATAACTTTATTCAGTTTTTCTTTCTTCTATTTAGATTTGGAGTTAGTTGGGGACTTGTCCCAGCAACTTATCAGTTATAGTAGCTTTCAAACACAGACTTGGGTTTTCACACTTGTAGTTTTGCTCAGATGTTTTTTTAAAAAAACATTATGATCCAGCTCTATTTCATAAAGGTTTTATAAGTTTACTCTGCAGCTTCCGCTATATTTTCGCGTTTACTCAGATGCCAGTGTATGATAGACCAGGGGTTGACTTGGGGTTACTTGTGACCTCAAGTACCGTGTTCCATCTAGGGTGTAAGCTTGGGGCATGACAAACTTGGTATCAGAGCACTAGGTTTAGAGTATCCTCTGATGTGTGAAAGTCACATCGAGTAGAGTCCTTTTCGTGGGTATGAAGTGCGCCACACTTATCACGGGGAGGCTACAAGTTGTTATTAGGAAAACTCCCTTTTATTCATACTCTTTATCGTGCGTTGAAATTCAAATATAGAATCATTCTCCTAACTTGTTCTCTATTTAATTTCAGTGAATTATGTCGCTGCGATGTGGTAATGGAAGAAGGGCTGGTAACGCTCACCAACTTGCCCCACCAGCCCCGACAGCCCCTCAGGACGACTTAGTATCTACTGTAGAGTTTAGGGGGGCTATCCAGCTGCTCGCTCAAATGGTTACCAACTAGGTGAACCAACAGGTGGTTCCAATAAACAACAATGGGTCCACAGCAGCTACCCGAGTGCGAGACTTCATTCGGATGAACTCTCCAAATTTCCACGGATCTAAGGTTGGAGAGGACCCACATGAGTTTGTGGACGAGATTAGAAAGATCACCCGGATTATGGGTGTCAATTCCTTAGAAAGTGCCGACTTGGCTGCCTACCAACTGAAAGGGGTAGCCTAGATCTGGTATGAACTATGGAAGGAGGAGAGACCAGAGGGACCAGGGCTAGTGAAATGGGAGGAGTTCACTACATCCTTCCTAGATAGATTCTTCCCTCGGGAGCTCAGGGAGGACAAAGTGGCGGAGTTCATGAATTTGAGATAGGGAAATCGGTCGGTGGAGGAGTGTGTGCTAGAGTTTACTAGACTGTCTAAGTATTCTCCAAAGATGGTAGCCGAGCCAAGGGCTCGTATGCTGAAAGTGCTAATGAGGTGTCGAACCTGGTCCTCAAAGAGTGCACGACAGCGATGCTGGTTAAGGATATTGACCTCTCCATCCTTATTGTCTATGCCCAATAGATTGAGGTAGAAAAACTAAGGGACGTGGAGCGAAAGAACAAGTGGGCAAGGACTAGCCAATCAAATTATGGTCACCAAAGGTCTGGTGGTAGTAGCCGCCCACAGTAGAAGCAGCAAAAGAGGGCTCTGATACCCAACTCAGCAAGCGGCCCTACTTTTCGATCTCTCTGGGATCGGAGGGGTGGAGCATGTGGCTCTCAGGATTAGGAGAGCTCACCTGACGTGGTCATGGGTATGTTATGTCTTTTCCATCTAGATGTATATTCCCTACTAGATCTAGGGGCCACACTATCATTCGTGACTCCCTACGTAGCAGTCAAGTTCGATATCAGTCCGGAGGTCCTCTCAGAACCATTTTTAGTCTCCACCCCAGTTGGCGAGTTAGTTAGAGCCAGCCGGGTGTATAGAAACTGCCCAGTCTTAGTCCGCAATAAAGTCATTCCAGATGACCTTGTAGAACTATACATGGTTGATATTGACCTCATTCTTGGCATGGATTGGTTACACTATGGTTATGCCTCAGTCGATTGCAGAACTAGAGTTGTCAAATTTTAGTTTCCAAATGAGCCAGTATTAGAGTGAATGAGCAGTAGTACATTGTCTAAGGGTCGGTTTATTTCCTACCTTAAGGCGTAGAAGCTTATTTCTAAGGGATGTATCTATCATCTAATTTGGGTCAAAGATTCCAATTTTGAGACCCCAACTATCCAGGCAGTCCCAGTTGTTAGGGAGTTTCCTGATGTGTTTCTCGAAGATCTTCCCGGAATCCCTCCTGAGCGGAAAATAGACTTTGGTATAGACATTCTCCCAGATACTCAGCCTATCTCTATCCCTCCTTACAGAATGGCTCCACCTGAGCTTAAGGAGTTGAAGAAGCAGCTAAAAGACCTTAGTAAGGGTTTTATTAGCCTCGACATATCTCCCTGAGGTGCTCCAGTACTATTCGTAAGAAAGAAAGATGGTACCCTTAGAATGTGCATCGATTACCGTAAGTTGAATAAGTCCACAGTCAAGAATAGGTATCCCCTACCCAGAATTGATGACTTGTTCGACCAACTTTAGGGAGCCAACTATTTTCAAAATAAATATCAGGTCAGGGTACGATCAGCTAAGAGTGAGAGAGTGTGACATACCGAAAACAGCTTTCAGAACTCGGTATGGTCACTACGAGTTCGTGGTTATGTCCTCCAGACTAACAAATTCCCCTACAACCTTTATGGACTTGATAAACATAGTCTTTAAGCAGTATTTGAATATGTTCATCATGGTATTTATCGACGACATCCTGGTATACTCCTAAAATGAGGAAGAGCATGCTAATCACCTGAGGATAGTGCTTCAAACACTCAAAGACCGTCAGTTGTTCACCAAGTTCAGCAAATGCGAATTCTGGTTGAAGTCCGTGAATTTCCTAGGTCATGTGGTCTCGAGCGAGTGTATTCAGGTTGATCCTCAAAAGATAGTAGCGGTGAAAGACTAGCCCAAACCTACCTCCCCAATGGAAATCAAAAGTTTCTTGGGTCTAGCTGGGTATTACCGACGCTTTGTGGAAGGTTTTTCTTTGATAGAATCCCCTACTAGGCTGACTCAGAAGAAGGTGAAATTTCAGTGGTCAGATGCATGTGAGAAGAGTTTCCAAGAGTTAAAAACTCGACTCAATATCGCTCCAGTGTTGACCCTACTAGAAGGATCAGATGAGTTTGTAGTTTATTGTGATGCTTCTAGAGTTGGACTCGGTTGCATTCTAATGTAGTGGGCAAGGTGATAGCCTACACCTCCAGAAAACTCACAGTTCAAGAAAATAATTATCCGACTCATGACATGGAGTTGGCGGCAGTGGTGTTTGCGTTGAAAATATGGAGACACTACTAGTATAGGGATTATATGGATGTTTTCACTGATCACAAAAGCCTCCGGTACATGTTCATTTAGAAGGATCTAAATCTTCGTTATAGAAGGTGGTTAGAGTCTCCTGAAGGACTATGACATGAGCATGCTATATCACTCGGGCAAAGCCAATATGGTGGCTGATTCCCTGAGCAGAGTGTGTATGGGGAGTGTGACTCATGTTGAGGAAGGAAAAAAGGAACTAGTGAAGGATATTCACAGACTAGCTCGGTTAGGGGTGCAATTGGTTCACTCAGCTAAGGGTGGAGTAGTTGTGTAGAGTGGGTCAGATTCCTCTCTGGTTGTTGAATAAAGGCCAGAAAGGATGAGGATCCAACTTGCTTAAGCTGAATGAAGTGGTTCTCAGAAAAGAGGTTGAGGCTTTCTCTAAAGGGGGAGATGGTGTGCTCCGTTACCAGGGCAGATTGTGTGTATCAGATGTCGGTGATTTGAGACAGCAGATACAAGTTGAAGCACACAGCTCGAGGTATTTCATCCACCCTGGTGCTACTAATATATACCAGGATTTACAGGATATTTACTGGTAGAATGGCATGAAGAGAGACATTGCTGAATTTGTAGCTAAGTGCTCGAATTGCCAACAAGTCAAAGTAGAACACCAGAGACCGGGAGGTATGACTCAGGATATCAACATACCCACGTGGAAGTGGGAAGAAATAAATATCAACATTATTACGGGTCTACCTTGGACTCGACGACACCATGACTCAATCTGGGTAACAGTAGACCAGATGACTAAGTCAGCACACTTCCTCGCAGTTAAAACTACAAATTTAGCTGAGGACTATGCTAGTCTTTATATTCGGAAGTTGGTCAGACTTCATGGGGTGCCACTATCCATTATCTCAGACATAGGTACCCAGTTCACCTCTCATTTTCGAAACTCTTTTCAGAAGGGACTTGGTACCCAGGTCAATCTCAGCACAACTATCCATTATTTTAGATAGAGGTACCCAGTTCACCTCACATTTCGGGAAGTCATTTTAGAAGGGACTTGGTAACCAAGTGAAGCTCAGCACAACTTTTCACTCACAGATAGATGGACAGGTTGAACGAACTATATAGACTTTAGAAGATATGCTCAGAGCAAGTGTGATCGATTTCAAGAGTAGTTGGGATGATCACCTACCTCTCATCGAGTTTTCATACAACAACAGCTACCACTCCAATATCCAGATGGCCCCGTTTGAGGCATTGTATAGTAGGAGGTGCAGATCTCCCATCGGATGGTTTGAGGTTGGTAAAGCTATGTTAATCGGGCCAGACTCGGTTCACGAAGCTATGCAGAAGGTACAACTCATCAGAGAATGATTGAAAATAGCTCGGAGCCATCACAAATCTTATACCGGTGTGAGAAGAAGAGAATTGGAGTTTGTTGTGGATGAATGGGTTTATCTGAAAATTTCACCCATGATAGGGGTAATGAGATTTTGGAAGAAAGAAAGCTCAGTCCAAGATATGTGGGACCCTATAGAATTTTAATTCGAATTGGCAAGGTAGATTATGAGCTAGAATTACCTTTAGAGTCAGCATTTGTGCACCCAGTATTCCATGTGTCGCTATTGAAGAAGTGCATCAGTGATCCAACTTCAATTGTGCCATTCATAGTGTAGGAGTGAAAGATAGTCTATCATACGAAGAGGTCCCAGTCCAGATCCTTGACCGTCAGGTTCGTAAGCTAAGGAATAAGGAGGTAGCTTCGGTCAAAGTCTTGTGGAGGAATAAGCAAGCTGAGGAAACTATGTGGGAGGTCGAAGCAGATACGATGGCTAGATAACCACATTTGTTCCCTTCCGGCTCAGTCTCAATTTAAGGTATCAATTTTCTCCCCAAAATTTCTTTTAGTTCGTATGATTCAGTTTCATTCATGTAAATGAATATGTGTATGATTACTAAATTCAGTTCAGACTTGTGATCCAGTTCAGAGGTAGTCATTCCTCTAGTTTCCAACATTCATGATCAGTATTTGTGTATAAAGATTGCTATTCTCTGCCTTCTTGTGTGTTTTCCAACATTCGAGGATGAATATTTCCAAGGGGGAGATATTGTAATTCCCCAGAAACTCAAAGGTTAGACCTAAGACTTAAAGCAGAGAAATCTGGAAAATCTACAACAGGTCACAGAACGAGTCATTTTGTGACCCGTGGGAGGTGACCATGAGTCATTAAGTGACTCATGGTGGGGACATTGGACTTAGTTGAAATTTTTGGAAAAGGGGGTGACCACGAGTCGTGGGGTGCCCCGTGGTCAGGATTTGACTGGGAGTTTGAGAAGTTAGGTAGTGTACCCAATGGGTCCTTACCACGACTCATTTGGGGCACCACGAGTCGTGGTGTCACCCGTGGTAACTCCAACGAAGTTTGGGGCAGTGGAGACCACGAGAGGAACCATGAGTCGTGGTCACCAACCATGACCCGTCAGGTTCCCCATGGTGACTAGTGTGAGAAAGTAGGTAGTGCACTCAACGAGTGGGACCACCAGTCAGGGTCACTGGCCACGAACCGTTGAGTCCCCCGTGGGAACTGCCGATCAGTTTTCCCCTGCGAGTTTTTCAAGGGTCTTTTAGTAATTTTCCTACCCTCCTGGACTCTAAACTGCATCGTTTTAAGCATATTTTCAGACTATTAGAGGTGTTAAACGGTTTCCTTCCTCATTTTCCCCATTTAGACTTTCAACAAAACAACGTAAGATTTCTTTCGGAGCAAGAACTAGGGCAGTCCACTTCTCTTCAGGTTCTCAAGGAAATTCTTTGGATTTCCCTACCATGTATGTGGGAATTGAAAAAGGGAATATCTCTTCACTTGTGCCCCAAATTTCTCCCTATATCTCTCCATCAGTTCTAACCCTGAAACTATTGAAGGTTAAGAAATTGTTAGTCATACTTCATCTAATTCATGTGGAATGTTATTTCATGCTAATTATGGGTATTTTCCACCATTTTGTGACTGAAATGATGTTTGTTCTTGTGAAGTGAAATTTAGCCCTAGTTCTTGAATGTAGAAAACCTAGAATCTTACAATAGTGATTAAATAGTGAAATTCACTTGATTCCTTCAATGTTGAGGATTCCCATAATGTTAGGTGGTGCTAAAAATCTAGTTAGGTTGATGTCAGTGAAGTTTGGTTAAAATATTAGATTACTCAGTGTCAGTTAGAAGTGTTAGCTCATTAGTTAGACTATAGAAATTCCTAAGGTGTTAGTACTACCTCCCAGTTATTAAAATCAGATTGAGAACTCAATTTAGTGGTTCACTAGGCGGTCATGACACTTTTAGATAAGCATCTTTAACCAGCATTAGGACCCTAGTTATAGAATACATATTGTTCTTTGGATGGTTACAACGCTTCCAGATATGCAGGTCTGACCCAGTTCCAAAATCTGGTCCGATAAGACTATCAGGATGCTTCCAGATAGGTATTCCTGACTAGTCTTAGGCCCCAGTTTCAAGCTATTAGTTAGTATTCATTCTAGGATTATACAGTGGGAGTAGGACTTAACATTGAGTGGACCGGGGTTCCAGCGTACCCAGGTTCCCAAATCTACGTTGCCACAGTAGGATACAGTTTATTGGCCTCATGGCCCCAGACTTGTGATCACCGAATTCATGCCTTTATACCCTGGCAAGGTATATTGGGTCCTACCGATGGGGTGTATACATTGGACTCCACGTCTAGCTCACCTGGTTATATGTAGATTAAGACTCTCCCACTAGTCAACTCAATTTAGTCTCAGATTAGTCAGTTCAGACTAGTTCAGTTCAGTATCTCAGATTTAGATCATGTCCTTGACCATTAGACAGGGTCTTTTAGACCATCTTAGCTTATTTATTCAGTTTCAGCAGTTCAGTTGGTCATTGCATGTCTTTTCAGTTTAGTTATTTCATTTCTTATGATGATTTCTCTCACTTACTCAGTACATTCAAGGTACTGACACATACTTTAATGTTGTATTGTTTTATGATATAGCTATAGGATCTCAGTCTCAGCCTCGCTAGCCGACTGCTCTCAGAAGACTTTAGATGTTCTCCTTGGCGAGTCCTCATCTTTCGAGGACGAAGATAACTTTATTCAGTTTTGCTTTCTTCTATTTAGATTTGGAGTTAGCTGGGGGCTTGTCCCAGCAACTTATTAGTTATAGTGGCTTTCAGACACAGACTTGGGTTTTCAGACATCTAGTTTTTCTCAGATGTTTTTTTAAAACTTTATGATCCAGCTCTATTTCATAAATGTTTTATAACTTTACTCTACAACTTCTGCTATATTTTTGCGTTTACTCAGATGCCAGTGTATGATAGACCATGGATTGACTTGGGGTTACTTTTGACCTCAAGTACCATGTTTCATCCAGGGTGTAAGCTCGGGGCATGACATCAATGGAACACCAATTTCTATTGAGCCTCAAAAGTTCATCGACAGTTGTGAAAAGATACTGACTACATTGATATTAAAGGAGACTTGTGGTATGGAATTTACTATCCTATTCTCAGGGTTAGTAGAGGCATGGTGTAATACCCCCAAAGTGCCTAGGACTAGACTCGGGATTTGAAATGATAAGTAGCAGAAATTTGAGAATTTTTCTCAGAATGAGTCGTGGTACGGGTCGTTGGTGGGACTAATGACCCGTGGAAGGTGCCCGTGGTGAGAAGATGCAGAATCGGACTGGGGAGTAATGGGTCTCAGAATAACCCATTCATTGTTGTAACAAGTCGTTGGATGGGAATCGTTGTGAGGTTAGTCTTTGTCAGGGAGGAAGTAATGAGTCATGGAACGACTAATTTGTTCGAGTCACGGGTCGTTGTATGATCCCGCTGGAAGGTTTCTAGAGAAGGAACAGTGGTGATAACGGATGGTTGCCACGAGTCGTTGGAACTGGGTACGACTCGTGGAACCTTTCGTGGTAACAGGTCTGGTCCGGTAAATAGGGTGAACCAACGAGGGGTGTAACGGACCGTGGGAGCCAGTAACAGTCCTTTGTGACGCCCGTTGCCGCTGGCAGTGTAGTTTTTCCAGAAATTTCATTAAGGGTATTTTCCTAATCCCTAGGGTCCTAAACTACATCATTTTAAGCTGTGAATAGTGTGTTTTAAGGGGGTAATTTCATTCTAAGTATCCCCACACCATGCATGCGACCTAGAGCCTTCCTTGAAGATCAATTTTGAGAGATTTCATCTAATTCTCTCTAATTCCTTTTGGTTTTTCAAGTAGGTGTGTGAATTCGATTTACCTAAGTGTGTGAGGTCATGAATGAGAGTTCCTTTCACTCTCATGCTCAAAACTCTTCTCAATTTCCATGGATTTTAATTATAGATTCAAGTTTCATGATCTATGAGGTTTATTCAATTTTTTGTGAAATCTCTATGATCTATTGATGGGTAAATCTCTTTCATGTATTAAATCATGTTTTACTATCTATGACAGCTTTCATGACTATTTTGAATATAAATTTATAGATTTGAATTTAAATCCGACTATGCCCAAATTATGTATGTTCTTATGAAAAATCAAGTTATGATTTCATTATGATTTTGATCTAAATTAGCTCAATTATGATTTATGCCTTATGATATGATTTCTTTCAATTTCTTATTATGGATTTATGAAATATCAAGTATATACATATTTTACAAATATGCATAAATTTCATGATTTATGGATTTATGATTATGGCTGACTCACAAGCCTTATTACATGGCTAGTTCACGTATTTCAAGCATGCTTATGATTACTATGATTTAAACTAGCCAATGAATCTCATGTATGTTTCCCCTATTATGATATGAGAACTATATATGTTTTGGGGGTAGTATTTAACATCGAGTAGATTCGAGGTCCAAGCATACCCCGAGTCTCAAAACTACGTGCTAATGTATCCATGATGGGACCTCCTTGGGACTGTTCCCTTATGCCCATATAGGTCTTTCATGAGTAATATCATGCCTCTTTTCATGATTCTACCCTTGGAAAGGTACGAACACCCTCCCGACTAGGGGTTTATAGGTCGGGCTCCATGTGTACTCATGTGGGGTATGTCGGTTATAAGAATATCCCATTGTTCCTCATGATTTATGCATGGTTATGATTACATTACTTTGGCTCAAGTCATGTTTAATGAAGCTTTTCTCCTATTATTATGAGTATTACTGATTTATGAATGTTTTTAAAACCTTGAGACCTTAGGTTACATTATGATATTTATGTTATGATTATGTTGTCCTACTCTTATAAACTCTTATGTATTTTAATTGTCCATTTTTACTTACCTTTCATACTCAGTACATTCCATGTACTGACCGCATACTCTATGTTGTATCATTTCATGATACAGGTCGGAGGGATCAGTCTTCGTTGTATCAGTAGCCCCTGCCTTCCTCTCTGACCTGTCCAGAAAGTGTTGGTGAGTCCTCATCCTTCGAGGACATTCAGTCATTTATAGTTTTTGACGTTCCTTTAAGTTTCAAACTTTTTCGAGCTAGTTGGGGGTGTTGTCCCATCAACTCATCAATTAAGTTAGAGGCTTTTCTGACGTTATGTAGAAATCAACTTGTCGTTGTTGACTCAGTTCTAGTTTGAGATAGACATATGTATGCAGACTTCCTCTATGTTAATTATGGTGATCTTCTGTTTTATTATGTTGAGTTTAGATGTTATATTCATGCCATGGGTCGACTTGGAGCCTGTCGGGGTTTCTTGTCCCGTGTCTCAATTCGGGTCTATGTTCGGGTCGTGAAAAACTTAGTATTAGACAATTAGGTTTTGATGTTTCATAGGGTGTTTGAAAGATGCATTAAGTCAAGTATTTTTCATGGGTGTGAAGCACTCCACACTTATGAAGAAGAGGCTACAAGACGTTTAGGAAATGTTTTCTTTTTTCATGATCTATGTTGTGTGATGAAATGTCTTTCTATCCTTCTAACTCATGCTATACGCGTTTGAAGAATCATGCCTCCTCCCGAGTTAATGGAAGAAGAAATGGGAATGGAAATGGCCATGAGAATGGCAATGGAGATAGAAACTAGCAGGCCCCACTAGCCCATGAGGAACATGTAGCCGAGCAGGTTGCCCATGCTGAGTTCACGGCAGCCATACAGATGCTAGCTCAAGCCTTGAACGCCCAGGTAAATCAGCAAGCGGTAGCGCATTTCCCTCATAACGGGAATGTGGCAGTGGCAAGAGTCAGGGATTTTCTGAGGATGAACCCTCCGAATTTTTTTTGATCAAAGATGGACGAGGATCTATATGAGTTCATTGATGAGGTTCTGAAGATAACCCAAATCATGGGGATGACTGGAGAGGAGTGCCGCGATATATCCTCATATCAGTTGAAAGGGGTTGCGCACATCTGGTTCAAGCAATGGAAGGATGGCAGGGCAGTTGGAGTAGGCCCTATTGGTTGGGAGGAGTTTCATGCCGCATTTTTGGATCGGTTCTTCCCTCGTGAGATGAGGGAGATTAAAGCAGCGGAGTTTGTGAACCTGAAGTAGGATAACATGACATTTCAGGAGTATGCTTTTGAGTTCACTCGTTTGTCCAAGTATGCACCAGAGCTAGTGGCTGATTAGAGATCTTGGGTGAGCAGGTTTGTACATGGAGTGGAAAACTAGCTGGACGAGGATTGTAGGATCGCCATTTTTCGTTAAGATATTGATTTTCCCCTGATGGTTTTGCACGCCCAGCAGATTGAGGTGGTGCATCTGAGAGAGAGAGAGACCAAAAGGGCCAGGACAGACAGTGTTGGGTTCACTCAGTAGAGATTCGGTGGTGGTCACTGCCCTTAGTTACAGCAAAGGTCGTCAGCCCTGGCACCATCATCATCTAGTTCCCAAACAGAATAGGATGTGATCAGAGAGGTATAGCGTCAGGATCGAGGGTCCAAGGGAACATTGCGGGAGATCGCACTTTCCCATCTTGTATGAAGTGTGGCAAGAATCACCTAGGGAGATATTTAGTTGGCTTAGACCCTTGTTTCAGGTGTGGCAAACCCAGAAACAGACTCAGGGATTGCCCTTCAGCTAGACCAAGTGATGGTGGAGCCCGTATCCCAGTCGCTAGTTCTGCGACTCCGGCAGCACGTCCCTTCCAGCATGGTGCTTCTACTAGCTCAGCTGGCATCTAACGCCAGAACAGGTTCTATGCACTCTCATCACGATAGGAGTAGGAAATTTCGCTCGATGTGGTGATTGGTATGTTACGAGTATTCCTCCATGATTTATATGCATTGATAGATCCAAGGGATACTTTGTCTTTTGTGATTCCCTATGTTGCTAGTAGTTTCAGCGTCAGTCCCGAAATATTATTAGAACCCCTCTTAGTCTCTACTCTAGTCGGTGATTCAGTTATAGCTAGACGGGTATATAGAAATTTCCCCATCACAGTACTTCAGAAAATCACCTCAGCAGATTTAGTAGAGTTAGCCATGACCAATTTTTATGTTATCCTCAGCATGGATTGGTTATATGCGTGTTATGCCTCAGTCGAATGTAGAACCCGTGTAGTAGAGTTCAGATTTCTAGGTGAGCCAGTCTTAGAGTGGAAGGGTAGTACAGTTGTGCCTATAGGTCATTTTATTTCCAACCTTAAGGCCAGAAAGATGATTTCTAAAGGTTACGTGTACCATCTAGTTAGGTTAAGGATGCTATGTCTGAAACCCCGACTATCCAATCAGTTCCTGTAGTGTGTGAGTACCTAGAAGTGTTTCCTGGTGATTTACCGGGAATTCCTTCGGAGTGGGAGATTGATTTTGGTGTTGACCTTCTCCTCGATATACATCCTATATATATATTCCTCCTTATAGAATGGCTTCAGCTGAGCTAAAGGAGTTGAAGGAGAAGTTGAAGGATCTTTTAGACAAGGGTTTCATCAGACCTAGAAAATCTCCATGGGGTGCACCAGTTCTCTTTATTAGAAAGAAAGGTGGTTCCTTTCGTATGTGCATTGATTATCGGCAATTGAACAAAGTTACCATCAAGAACAGGTATCCTCTTCCCAGGATTGATGATTTATTTGACCAACTTCAGGGTGCTAAGTTCTTTTCTAAGATACACTTCAGGTCTGGATACCATCAGCTCAGGGTTTGGGAGAGGGACATCCCAAAGACAGCCTTCAGGAGTCGGTATAGTCACTATGAGTTTGTAGTTATGTATTTTGGACTAATGAATGCTCCTGCATCTTTAATGAATCTGATGAACAGGGTGTTCAAGCCTTACTTGGATATGTTCGTAATTGTGTTCATAGATGATATTCTCATATATTCTCAGAGAAAGGAGGAGCATGCCGCTCATTTGAGGGTGGTGCTACAGACTCTTAAATCTCGCCAATTATATGCTAAGATTAGAAAATGTGAGTTTTGGTTGAACTTAGTGGCATTTTTGGATCATGTGGTGTCTAGTAACGGTGTACAGGTAGACTCTCAAAATATAGAAGCAATGAAGAATTGGGCTAGACCGTTGAACCCTTCGGATATCAAGAGTTTCTTTTGTTTAGCTGGTTATTATCGGAAATTTGTTGAGGGGTTTTCATCCATTGTAGTTGTTGAGACTGCGCAGCAACAGCGCCAAAAACATGTTGACGACTGCCCCAGCGCACACGCAAGTGTACGTGGTCTTACAAGTAATATAGTGGCCCTTTTTAAGAGCCGGATGTCGAACCCACAGGGACTGGACCAATTCAGCTAATTATCAAGTTCCAGTGTGATAATAACTTTCACAAATATTGATTTAGACTTTTTCGATAAAGTTTAATTAAGTCTAGGGATGGTTATCGAAATACTCTGAAATCATTCAAGGAGCACTAAGTTAAAGCCGAATAATCATGCGATACTACTCTTTTGTAATGGTTTAAGTATGGAATTATCAATTGTCGTCTCAAATAATTAAAATTGCATGTTCATGGTCTTTCAATCCTCTAAAAATGACAAACTAGCCCCACAACTACATCGTTGAGCGGGGATGTGACATTCTAGTTCGTGGGCAATTCAATTACGTGGATGTGGTTTGCGGGGTTTATGCTCCTAATTAGGGACTTTCGTACCTCTAATCATTTAACTCAACTTAGTTTCACAAATACTTCTTCGAGTGGGGGAGTGACAATTCTAAGTCGGTGTCTTACTCTATTCCCATTTTATCAACCAAGCAAGGCAAATTAGGTATAATTTCTTATCCTAACCACGAATTATATCGTAAGATACAAACTTGCTCCCT
>JACEIK010006928.1:0-27358 GCA_018107945.1 Datura stramonium
TTTAAATTAAAAATTACCCCAATTCCAATCCTGGGTCGGGTCGGATGTCAATTAACTGAAATACCTAACGACTGACTAAACGAGTTGTTAAGTGATGAGACGACTCGTTTTGACCCTTCGTTCTTTTACCTGAGCTCAAAAAACTTACATGGGACCTAACGAGTCAAGTAACGACTCGTGGTGTCACCCAACGAGTCGTGGCCTGAGTCGTGGTCCTTGGACTTGTGTAGCTTCAAAATGAGTCACTTAACTAATAGTTTGGTCTCCCAATGATTCGTTGAGTGAGCCATTATCACCCTTTTCCTTTTAATTCTGACTGTTATCCAGTGTACATGATGGGGGACCTCGCGATTTGTTTCATGAAGAAAAAACTTTTTAAGTCACCCGTTGCTCCTCTATTTTCTACAGTTCTCTTCACAATTTGTCTGAATGAGTCATTAGGTCAGACAACGACTCATTTTTTGACATTTTGCACCATAAATGAAGTTCCAGTTTTTGGTTCCAACTTCAAATTTTCCATCTTAATCACCTGCACCCATCAACAAACGTAATCATTGTATATTTCTTACATTTAAAACTTGGGTTGCCTCCCAAGAAGTGCTTGATTTAATGTCGTGGCACGACGTGGGTGTTTTGGCTACTCAGACTTCACCAAAACACCTCCATAGGTTGCCGCCTATGCAGCTCCTGATTTAACGTCGCGGCATGACACAAGTCTCTTAACTACTCAAAATTCATCAAGTAATTCTTCTCCATCCTCCAGTGCTGAGACTCTGCTGAATTCCTTTGGCTGTTTCATGTTCCGGCTAATGTTGAAGGTAACCTCTTCTTTGTTTAACCTAAATTTTAACTGGCCTGCCTCCATATCCACTAGGGCCCTACCTGTTGCAAGGAATGGTCGCCCCAAAATGATGGGGACCTCAGAATCAACTTCGTAGTCCAGAATCATGAAGTCTGCTGAGAATATAAATTTGTCCACCTTGACAAGTACATCAAATAAAATCCCCACCAGCTTTTTAACGGTTTTGTCAGCCATCAGTAGCCGCATAGTATTTGGTGTGGTAGTTCCAAGCCTAACGTTGTGAACACTGTTAGTGGCATCAAATTTATGCTAGCTCCCAAGTCACAAAGCGCCCTTGCAAACTCAACCTCCCCAATGGTGCAAGGTATAGCAAACGCAGCTGGGTCTTCCTTCTTCTGAGCTAGAATCCGTGTAGTTATGGCACCACAGTGGTGAAAATTATCAGCAGGTTTTAAACTTACATTCCTTTTTTTGGTGACGAGGTCCTTCATGAATTTGGCATATCCGGGAAACTGCTCAAGTTCCTCAACTAATGGGATGTTCACCGACAACTGCTTAAGCATAGAGATAAACTTTTGATACTTCCCATCTTCGGCTTTCTTCTTCAAATGCTGTGGATAAGGAGGAGGAGGTCTAGGGATCGATGTAAGTTTCTATTGTGCCTCCTTCTCCTTCCCATGGGCATCTCCTTGCTCCTTTGCATTACTTAGAGCAGTTTGCACATTTGAGTCCCCAAACAAAGTTGGGTTTTTGAAATCCTCTACGCTATCATCATTTATCAATAAGGGTTTCTCTAACTCCTTAATTACAACTGGCCTAGGAGGATCAACTATGGCCTTCCTGCTCCTAGTAGTAACCGCCATGCAATGACTATCATTTTTCAGATTTTGCACTTTGTTGCTGGGAAGTGTGCCTTTCTACCTCTGATTCATTGCAACAGACATCTGACTCATCTTCTGCTCAATCTTACTGATCGCCACGGCATGTGACTCCACCTTTTGATTTAAACTGGAAATATCAGTCCGGAGCTCCTTAAAGTGGCTATCTGTTGTCTCCATCTGCTTGAGTACTTTGGAGAGCATGTCCTTAACCCTTGAACCATTGGACTCTGGCTCACGGTTTCATGGAGGAACATACAGACCGCTTCTATCATTTTTGAACTCCTCACGCAGTCCCCATTGTCTCGGTATTGGCCTTGGTTGTAATTATTATCCTTATAAAAGTTCCGACCTTTGTTCCCTTGACCTTGATACCAAGAGTCTTGGTTAGACCCTTGGCTGTTGGTTCGGATACCCGCCCTCTGATCATTTAAATAATTATCTTCTTCTTCAGACTCAGATTCACAACCATCATTTCTCGGGGCCTTGCCTTGAGAACCCACAACATTTACCTTCTCTGCTCCGACTCCCATCAAGTGCTTGGCAAGCAACCCCATGGTGGTCTTTATTTCTGCAATATCTTGATCACACTCCTCATCTTTTCTTCTCTGTTCTACAGATATACCAACTGCATAAGAACCATCCAAAATCTCTGACTCTCTAGTGTGCCAAGCTCGGTTGGTTTTGGTGATCATGTCTAGTAGCTCCGCAGCCTCTGCATACGTGTGAAACATAAAGGTTCCTATGGAGATGGTATCAGCCACCACCTTGGTGTTGGAATTCAGAGACCTATAAAAGATCTCCAACAATGTATCATCCGAAATCCTGTGATTTGGCATTCTCTTGAGCTTTTTATTGAAATGCAGCCAGGTCTCGTGGAGTGCCTCAAAATTTAGCTATCTGAAGTTATATATTTCATCTTTTAACTACAACTCTTTGGATGGTGGGAAGAACCTTTCAAGAAAAACTCTCTTAAGATCTCCCCAAGAAGTGATGGAATCATTCGGTAGCTCAGCCAACCACATCGTTGCTTCACTCCTTAGAGAGAATGGAAATAACCTCAGTCTGATTGCGTCCTGGCTCACCCCCGGTTGTTCGTATGCCTTACATATACCCACGAAATTTGTCAAGTGAACGTGGGCATCATCAGATGCATGACCCGCAAATATTCCCTTCATATTGAGCAGTTGGATCAATGCACTGGTAATGTAAAACTTTGTCCTAGTAGGCAAAGGAGGAGGGACTATAGCTCCAGGGGCACCGACTTCATCTATATCAACATCATCCTCTTCATCAAAATACCGGTTTCTCTGGTGTTCTGGACCTCTGTGTCGTCTAGATTACTCTGCTTCTGCAGCTAGATGTTGCTCTTCAGAAACTCTAGCTAACTCACGATCTCTAGCCCGAGCTTGCTCTTCAGCCAACATTCTTGCTGTGGCTTGGTCCACGGTTTCCTGTTCTTGGATGTCGGCCATTCTTCTCAGGTTTCTTAACGTCTTCTCAAGTTTGTGATCAAATGGAACCAAGGGATTTCCTTGGCTTCTAGTATCGGGCATGCACAAACCTAGGACCTATTAAGAAACCAAATCAACAAAAGAAAAATAAAAAAGAAATAAGAACCAATAGTAAAGCAAACACAATTAACAAAGCCTTAGCCGTATTCCCCGGCAACGGTGCCAAAATTTGGTGTCACCCAAATTACACCTCGCAATTGAGATATGAGCGGTCGATTATAAAATATAGAACCCAACAAAGGTTGAGGTCGATCCCACAAGGAATATGAATAGAAATTAAGTTAATGCGAATAGCTTCTACTACTGAGTTGCTTATTTCCGAAGGGGGAAACAAATAGAATAATAAACAAAAGTAAAACAAGTGAATGCTTGGAACAAATTCAGTTTGTATTTAATGAATGACTTGACTAGGATTGTGTTTCCCAAGACTTCAGAACCATAAAGCTAATACACTAGTGATCTATTCCGATGTTTAACATGCAATATTGGTAAGTTAACTTCACCTAAATGGTTGGTCCCCTATCTAGATGATTATCGCCACACAACTTGGATCATATATGGGTGTACTTTAATTGACTCTTACCCTTAATATCAGATTAGCTATTCTCAAAAAAGGTCAAGCAATTAGATGAGGGTTGATAGCCTCAAATATCCGTTGTTAATCCCTTTTCCCATTCATTATCTCCTTGGTACGGTAAGTAAGAATAAGGCAAGTCCTAACGTTTGCAACCGTCAAGAATCAATCAAAATGAAGGGAAAAACAATACATGCATAAAACACCTTTCAAGAATCACTAAGTATTTTACCTATGCGTGTTAATTCATCTTGGTTCCCACAAACCTATTTATGGGTTTAGCTACTCATGTTTATATGATCAAAATCACAAAATATTGAATAAATCATAATTGCAACTTACAAATTATCGTAGAAGAAAAACCAAGTTGAGTGAATAAAACTCCAAATTTGATGAATAAATTCCAATGTTGCTTTGATCCTCAAATTCAAGAACAAAATTGTAAACCTTGTTTATTGACTCAAGAATAATCGTATAACACCAAAATCTTACTTGAAAACTAATAATAATCATCTCTCTGAATTATTCTCCAAAAATAAATCTAAACTATGTATTTATAGTTCCAAGAAATCCTTTTCCTAACTAAATACGGAAACCAAGTTGGCAGTGGCAACGGTCTTGGTAATGAATCATTGGGACCTCTTACGAGTCGTGCCTTGCTTAAAATAGCTATCCTCAGCATCGTACCCAGTTGTGGAAACAGGTTACATAATGACTCGTCGTGCCTGAGCACGAGTCGTTATGTCCCTCGTGGTCTAAATTCTTCAAAATTCTAGTGCACCTTATGGATGGTTCCAGTGATCTGCCAATGAGTCGTTTAGTCAACTAATGACTCGTTGAGTCTGTCGTCAACTCCACTGGCTACTTTGGCAATATTTTCTCTTCTTGTCTTTAAGACTGACTTCACGACTCGTTACCAGGTGTAATGAGTCATTCCCTCAACCCGTTAGGTACACTGTCTCAGCATCTTTAGACTTCATCTTTTGCCCACGCCTTCGGCAACGAGTCATGCCTCCTGCCAACGACTCGTGAAGTGCCTGACAGTTACCCTTTCAGTTATTTTCAGCATTAATTTGCCTAATTCACTTCCGAACCTGTTTTCCTACAACATTAAGCACAAAACACATCATACCTATATAAACATATCCAGAATGTGCATAATTTATTGGTTTTAAGCGTCGAAAGTGCCGTAAAATCACGACACATCACAAGGGAAGAGAAATTCCCTTATTGAATTCCCACATACTTAGAGTCGAATTTCCTGGAAAGGATCTAGAGAATATGAGGAGAAAACTTGAAACCCTTGGTCTTACTCTGAGTCTCTCGGCTGACGTTTCTATGTTCTGAGCTTGAGAGAATGAGAGGAATGAAGAGGGAACATTGATTACCTCCATAAATCCACTGAATATAACCCAAAACCAATATGATTTAGGGATTAAAAGCATAGGATTTTATGAAAATACCCTTGGAGTATCGCTGGGAAAACCCCTACTACTAGACCCCACAAGGCACTACATGAGTCGTGGAGTCGGGAACGACTCGTGGTGCCAAGTCGTGTCCATGTCTGGAAAATCCCCAAAATTTCTTAGTTGGGCAACGACCGACTTCACGAGTCGTTAGGAGACCTAACGACTCTTGACATCTTTCATTGTCATTGAACCAAAGTTTCTCCTTTCACCCCCACGGCTCATCACGACAAGTCATTACATGATCTAATGATTTTCCCCTCCTCTCGTCGTTAGCACTGCTTCGGGCTAAGCTTTACTAAGACTCTTGCACCGACTAACATGAGTCGTTGCCTAACCTAACGACTCATCGAGTCCTTCATTACCACTGAAACATTTATTATGAGCTTCCACTCAGTGACTCTTCATGATGACTCGTTACTTGACCCAATGAGTCGTCATGTGGGTCATTACCCTTGGGCTCCTGGATGAAAATCCATTGCTTCAAGCCACGAGTCTGACCATGACTCATCTAGTCACTTGATTAGTCGTGCCACGACTCGTTCTATGGCAAAACTTTTCTGGTTCTTTCTGGTTTTTCATGCAAAGTTTGAGTTGGTCTAGGAATGTTTTTGGGGTGTTACATAATGTTGCACTCCATTAAGAAACATTAAAGATGAAGAGAATACAATACAAGTGTTTATCTTTGGTTTAGAAACACTTTGTGCAACCCTAGTATGTTATTTCACCATGGTTCCCGCAGTCCTAGCTGTGGAGGTTTTACCATGTCATGATTGTAAGAGAATTATTAGTATTCATAGACAGACACATAATTTAGAACGTACAAAGATGATTGAAATAAAACCCACTTGATTATTACAAGAATTAATGAAGAACAAGTCAATAACAGGGGAAGAAACAACTCAAGAAATTCCCGAATGTTGTTCTCCAACGCTAAAAACTCTCTACAATTGGCTCTCTAATTGTCTCTCTCCAAAATCTAACTCTCTTTTACAAAAATAAGATAGAAAAGTATTTATACAAATAATTAGAAATTTTTTCTAAATTAACAGGGAAATTGCTAAAACTGTCGTCGACATCACCTACGACCTATAACATGATTGTACAGGTTGTACCTTCACTAGTACATTGGACTGCTTCTTATAATTTTAGCTAAATGTTGGAAACTGGTATGACTTGTACCATGAACCTACGAGTCATACATTTTGATCATGGTTTGAACTTGCAACTTCTGGCATCCTCTGTTTACTTTCATGAGTGGCTTGGTATGACTCGTACCTTTATCCTACGACTTGTGACTTATTCATATGTTGATATCTTCCATTCTTCATTTATCCTGGAGTTTACCACGGCTCTTTGGTATGAGTCTTATGTAGATATCGCGATATGTGGTTACTACCAGTACCTGGAGAATTGTCCTGTGCAACATCTTCTTGTCTCTATCACGACTGCAATGGTACGGCTCGTACTATGCCTTTTTCCTCAAACACAGAGCCTGGACTTTTCCATGACTCTCAGTACGACTCATTCCAGGAAGGTACGACTGGTACTGAGATCCGTACTCAACCCTTTTTATGCATTTTTCCCTTCTTTTGCACATTTCAACTCCAACACCCAATTTCCCTTAAAATAAAGTAAAAATGCATTATATCCATATAAATATACCTAAGTCCATGCTTATTTCCTCAGTTTTAAGCATTGAAAGTGTTGTAAAGCTATAGAACATCAACACCCTCAATTTAAGACTTTTGTGTGTCCTCAAGTAAAGAAAACAAAACTAAAAATGATGCTTAACTAGAAAGTAAACTTAGAATACCTACAACTAACACAACAGTATTTGCACTATGAACCACAATAAGCTATTGAACCCTTTTTTCATTCAAACCAAGTCAACCACGCACACATGTAACTACAACTTATGACATAAAGGGATCAAGATATGGCATCCAACTATTAGCAAAGAATTAAGCTATCACCAATGTCATTCACACAGACAATTGGCAGAACACAATACAAACCATGTACCTTCACTGCAAATGAAGTCCCAACACTCACAAATATATATAAATATAAAAATTGGGACTCAAGAAGTAAGACTAACCCTCACAAAGAAATTTCAAATACTGCATATCGGATACCATAGGCTTGCCCTTATTTTCTCTACTTTGGCTTTTTAGACAGTTAAGCTAGGACCGCTATAGGAATTTTTTAGGCTTGTAATGTAGGCTTATGGCCGGGTATGGTAGCTATGGATTTTAGTGACTAACTCTCCTTGGCGCTACACAACTTTTCTCCAGTTTTTGCTTTTTACCTCATTTTTCATTTTTCAACTTTGTCCTCCCTTTATCTATGTTTAAATGCAATATGTAGGTGCAGTGTGTTTTTATCATCTTTTCAGTTCTTTTTTTTCTTTTCATTTTTTCTTTTTTAGCTTTTTTTCTTTTCTTTTCACACCACACCTCACTCTTCTTTGACTTTGTTTCCTTTTTCTTCTCCACCCTCACACAGTTTATGCACCCCTACTACAACCACCCTCAACTTAGAAATTTTTCCTGAGTTGAGGTTCACATGTCCAAGGATGGACCAGGGCCAAACAAGTTAATTATAAACTTGGCCAAGGTGAATAGGTAATCAAAGAAAGTAGGTCAACATATAGGCTCAAATATGGGATCAAGGGAATCATTTTATTTGGTAGGGAAATTTAAGTTAAAGTGGGCTATGGCAAAAAGGGCCTATGATCCTATCCTAACCAACCATCCTAAAACCTATGTAAAGACCACCCCAGAAAGTTATAAATCCTCAACACAATATTGAACTGAGTATGAATCCTCACTCACTTATGATACATGTTTGCGTTGATTCTACCTATCCAGTTCATGCATGGCTAAACTACAACTAGACATGCTAATAATATGAATGTCATACAAAAATGCATAAAAGACATACTTTGAAATAAACCTACACAGCTAACATAATTTTTTTTCAGATAGGGTCATTTTTTCCAAAAACATCAAAACCAGTGCATTTATTGGCTGCAAGGTAATTCTAAGCTATTTCTAATTACTAAAATAAAAAAATCTAAACATGTCGATTCTACTGGATAACATATCCTGGGAAAAGAAATACAACAAGAAAAACCCTTAGATGAAAAAACCCCAAAAAATACAAGTACGCCCCTCCTTTTTAAAAAAACATGCTTAGTCTCGAAGCATCAATAGTAAGAACAAGGGAAAGGAACATACCTGTGGGTACTCAGACTTCACCTTCCATTGGTTGCCTCCTATGCAACACTTGAATTAATATCGCAGCATGATGTAAGTCTCTTTATTACTCATAATTCATCAAGAAACTCACTATAATCCTCCATTGCTGAGACAACCCTAAACTCATTAGGCTGCTTCATTGATCGACGGACATTAAAAGTGACCTCCTCTTTATTCAACCTGAATTTTAGTTGGCCTGTATGAACATCCGCTAAAGCTCTCCTAGTAGCAAGGAATGGTCTCCCCAAAATGATGGGGACCTCAAAATCAACCTTGCAATCTAGGATCACAAAGTCCGCAGGGAAGATAAAACGGTCCACCTTGACTAGCATATCAAATAAGATCCCCACTGGCATTTTGACTGTGTGGTCCCCCATCAATAGCCGCGTTAAAGTCGGTGTGGGGCTTCCAAGACCAGCTGTTTGAATATAGACAAGGGAATAAAGTTGATGCTAGCACCCAAGTCACACAATGCCTTTGCAAACTGAAAATCACCAATCGTGCATGGAATGGTGAAGGCACTTGGATCCTCCTTCTTTTGAGCAAGGACCCGTGAGGCTATGGCACTGCAATGATGCATGTTACCAACTATCTCATAGCTCATAGACCTTTTCTTGTTCACCAGATCCTTCATGAACTTGGCATATTTGGGAATCTGCTCCAATGCCTCAACCAATGGTATGTTCACAGATAACTGTTGAAGCATAGAGAGAAATTTCTAGAACTTACCATATTTTTCCTTTTTCTTCATCCTTTGAGGGAATGGTGGAAGTGGTCGAGGGATTGCCTTATAAATTTATGTAGCCCCTTTGATCTTACCATTGTTAGTTTTAGACTCCTTTACCCCACCTGGAGTCTCAGTCAACTCAACCTCACCTATAGGCTCATGCTCGGCAACCTCATCTTCCTCACTAATCTCAATCTCCTTCCATTTTTCCATCTCAACTACAACTGGTGGAGGGGGATCAATTGTGGTCTTTCCAATCTTAGTCATCACTACCATACATTGACTATCATTCTTTGGATTTTTCATAGTTTTTCTAGGAAGTGTTCCCTTTTGCCTTTGGTTTAGGGAGGCCAAAATCTGACCAAGCTGCTACTCAATCTGTTTGATCACTGTTGCATGCAATTCAAATTTTTGGTTCATACCCGATATATCCCCCAGAATGTCTCTCAGCTGATCATCAGTGGACTTTACCTTCTTGAGCATTTCAGCCATGATGTTCTCTAATATTGAGGGTCTAGTCTCACGATCACATGCATTAGGAGGAACATACAAACTTGTGCGATCATTGTGATATCCATCATCTTTTCTCCATTCTCCCTCTCGCTCATGACCTCAAATCCTATCCCTATACCTGTTCCTATTGTAGTTTTCCCAATACTAGTTTCAACTCTAATTATCATAACCTTGGCACCATATGTCCGGTCCAGACCCTTAGGTATTGGCTCGAAATCCCGCCACCTGGTTTTCTAAGAAGTTTTTCTCCTCCCCAAAATCTGAATGCTCCTGCCTTGGCTTAACTTTGAGCTCTCACTGGGTTTACATTTCTAGCACCAGCGCCCATGATATGCTTCGTGAGCAGGTCTAATGATGTCTGCATATGAGCCAGCTCCTAATCATGCTCCTCCTCGTTTCTGCGTTGATCCACAGACTTACCAACAACATACGTACCTGCAGTTGCTTCTGCTTCCCTAGTGTGCCGGGCCCTATTCATCTTAGTCACTCTGTCCAAAATAATAGCAGTTTGCTCCAAAATGTGACTCATAAACACTCCTCCTGCGACTATTTCTGCTACAACTTTTGTGTTGTTATTTAAGGACCTGTAAAAAATTTCCAACAAACTTTCATCTGGAATTTTATGGTTCAGGCACTTGGTCAGCTTCTTCTTAAATCTCAACAGTGTCTCATGCAGTGCCTCAGTCATCAATTATTGGAATTTATAAATTTCATCCTTTAACTGTAGCATCCTAGAGTATGGGAAGAACCTTTCTACAAAAGCCTGTTTAAGCTCCCTCTAGTTGGAAATGGAGTCATTGTGCAACTCTAATAATCATAAGTTGGCCTCTCTAGAGAGAGAGAATGAGGAAGAGTCTCAACCTTATCACGTCCTGGCTTACACCAGGTAACCTATACGCTTGCATATCCTGACAAAATTCATCAAGTGTGGGTTAGCATCATCAGCTGCATGAACACTAAACACCTCTTTCATATTCAACAACTCTATCATAGTGCAAGTGATATCAAACTTTTCCCTAGAAGGAAAAGGTAGTGGTATGATGGCTCTAGTTGACACGACTTCATCAATATCCAGGTCATCCTCGTCATATAACTGAGGAGCATATCTCTGGCCTCTATAGCCTCTTCCATTATTGCAGACATTAACTACTTCCTCCCGAGTATCCTCATCTTTCTAAAGTGCAGCTTGCCAAACTTCTTCATCCATATGACCCTCTCTCTGCTCAGGGTTCTCCATTCTCCGCAGAGTTTGCTCTAGTTCAAGATTAAGAGGAATCAGGGGGTTTTCGCTATGTCGAGTACTTGGCATTCACCAAGATACAACTTGTGGGTGTCAAAAACAAAAAGAAAATGTAAATGAGGAAATAACAACTCAAAGTTACACAAAGAAATTACTCTAATCCTAAACCGTATTTCGCGGCAACGGCGTCACTTTTGATAACACTTAAATCACACTCCTGTAAAAGTATGACGTGGACATTGTCAATATATAACCCAATAAAGATTGGAGTCGGTCCCATAGGGATTATGATCAAGATATAGAATAATCCTAGTATCTAAGCTTTTAAGTGTGTTATCTCCAAAAAGGGGATTTTATAAAAGCAATTATATGACAATGTTGAGAATTGATTGTAGTTTATCATGATTACGCGAATAGCTAGGGAAAGTGTTCCCCATTGATTCATAACTTCTTTAAGTTTTGCAGTTGTGATCTATCCCAATGCTTAATTGTAGAATTGATAACTAGGGTTCATCCAAATGATTGGTTCATCCTTGTTGGATGACCATATTCAGTCACTAGGTTAGGTCTCATAAGTAATTTCACTTCGACCATTATCAATTTGTCCCAAATTAACTATCCCGCAACCGCATCTCAAGTCATACAATGACCCACAAAGATCAAGGCTTTGTTGTGATTTTTTTCCTAATCTCTACTTCTCTAGTTTCAAGCAAGTAAAGAATTTGGAAAAGTCCTAACATTGTGATCCGTTAAGAAATATTAAAGATGAAGAGTATACAATACAAGTGTTACACCTTATAAGTTTTTTATTCTAACTGATGTGTGCGCATGCATGTCGAGAGTTTTTAAAGTACAGATGTGGGAGAAGGATCGAGGGTGGAATGCAAGAGCGTGTTATCGAGAGAGTAGGAGGAAGGAGGACAGAGGCAGATGGTACGGGCACTGCACCACGCCCCTCGCTCCCACGCATAGAACAACGCGCCGTGCCCCTGCTCCGTTGCAATGGGAGGCACTCTGTAGACCCATTGCACTTCCTCCTTATATATATAATGTTGTGTGTATTTGTTTGGTTTTAAAAATTTCCTAAAAGAGAGCTACATCTATGGCAATTTTTCTCTCCAAGTTTTTAACATGTGAAGGTAAATTATGCTACCAAATCATATCTATTTGCAAATTCTCTTGGATAATGACTCCCGAGCCTATGAGGAACATATCTATGGAGTTGAATCTTTGAAATTGGCTCGAATTGATGAAACCCTAGCGAGTATAAGTCATAGAAATCATCTTTAACTAAGGAAGTACATCTACGAATGATAGTAAGTATTTCTACACTTCTAATGTATAAGAATTCACAAGATTTTGTTGAATCAAACTCGTTGTGACTGGTTGACGTTGTGCTTGTGGGATAAGGTTGATGGCCTACTTTTTGAAAGTGAATAGCCTTGTTTACTTGATGTATAAGTTAAGATACGAAGGGATTACGAGTTCTTAATTTGAAAAAGATTGGTTGAGTAGAGTTTGGTAATTGAGGTATGTTAAGACTAACCTCTTTCGGCAAGTTATTCTTGTCATATAGTTAATACGACTTGTACCTTTGTAGTAGTTCATGACTATGTGTATTGTGGTTAGCTGATACGAGATGAAGTGAGGTTGTAGCATAGTATCCCTTGTCAGGAAGGACTATATTCACTTTTGCTTATCGCGAGGAGCGACATAGAGATTTCATGTTTGTTTATTTGGGGTTTGAAGGGGGTAGTGATGTTTTGCAGCCGTACCAAGGCAATAGAGGCTTATCGTTAGATGTTGAGCGCACTTTGTTAAATTGGGCAGCATAGAGCATATCTCGGTGATATAACTTTCTATTTTAACTCCCATATATATATATTAAAGCTCGCCTTCAGGCCGTTGGTGTACTTTGACACCTATAGATCTAGAACCTTGATAAAATAGTCTTACTTTCAAGTTAAAGGCACCAAGGTTTCCTAATGAAATGGGTGGCAAGTTGCTAGGTGAACTACTGATTTCCAGGGATCATATAAGCTTCATACGACTTACAACTTGTCATATAAGTCACTCGAAACACCACCCTAGCTGTTAGTAATCTGATAAACTATGTGATATTCTATATAGTGATCTTATCATCTTTCAAATGTGGGACCAACGTCTCTGGCTACTCATGTTGATTCCCACATACATGTTGTCTAGAAGGACTACGTTTAAGTATATCTGCCTATGGGGCTATATATCACACACGGGAGCTATATGACATCTAGAAGCACTAGATTGAGACCTACATAGCCATATTGAAATCTATTCACTTATGGACTTCCCTTATGTCGTAGTGGCATCACTGACCCTCAATAAAGTCTTGTGTGCTCAGGGTGCAGTTATAGGAGCCCAAAAGGCTCAAATACAGTTATAGGAGCCCAAAAGGCTCAAATACAGTTATAGGAGCCTAGAAGGTTAAGATATAGTTACAGTAGCCCAGATGGCTCAAACACAGTTATAGGAGCCCAGAAGGCTCAGACACAGTCAAAGGAGCACAAAAGGCTCTAATACAGTCTAAAATGTCGAGTGTGCTTTAATTACAGCTTGCCTACGGGGCTATAGTGTTACAAATAGAAGTATATAGATTGATTTTTTACTTACCGAGGCTTATGGGGGCCCAAGTAGGTTTTCTATGTTTTTTGTACCTTTCAGTCTTATGGGGGCCAGGTTAGATTCTTGTTTGAATATTACCTGTTAGTTAGAGGCTGTGTTTGAGAGATCGTACAGGTTAACTTCTTACCCTTATTGCTGATTACTTTCAGTTCCTCTATCAGCTTCTATTCAGTTTATTATTATTGTTATACATATTCAGTACATATTGTACTGACGCCCACACATGGGGCTTTGCATACTTGTCTGCAGGTTCAGACAGATATGTTTCAAGACCTCCGTAGTAGTCGTTTAGATTCAACAGATTGCCCAACTCCCTTCATCTGGAATTGCCATATGTTAGAGGTTTGCCTATCTTTTGGTGTATTGTTTTTGGGTAGGCCGGGGTCCTGTCCCGACCAATATCTTAGTCTTTTTAGGCTTGCAGACTACAGGTTGTTATGTCTTAGTGGTTGTGAGTATTGGCTTATTGGAATCCTTATTGGCTTATATGTATGCATATATGAGTTTGTCTTATTTGATCTAATTTATACAGCATGGTGGTCTGTCGGCCCGCATAGGATAATACTACTATTGCAACTATTGGGTCAGTTGTTTTGCCTAGGTGTATATTGCGGCCTTGTCTGCCTAAGGCTATCTTTTGAGATGAGGTATAGCTAATTGTTTTCTTTATTATGTGTTGCTGGTATGTACCAAAAGTGTATATATCCAGCTAGGCCAGTTCAGAGTCCGGTGTGGTAGTAGGTGCTAGTTACACCTCCCAAGGTAGGGCATGAAAACTTGGTATCAAAGCAACATCATATCCTAGGGAATATGCAAGCCATGTCTAGTAGAGTGTTGTTTATGTAAGTGTTGTGTACCACATATTTTAAGTAGGAAGCTACGATACATGATAGTATGGTTACCCCTCTTTCTTCTCAATTGTGCTACAGAGCTGAGTTATATAGGGTTGAGTCCCTAAGCTTATGTTGTTATGTCTATCTATAGTGATTTCTAATACAAGATAGACTACAACCAGTTGAGAGTTGGATACAACAACGGGAGAGGGTACCAGTAGTGCGCCACCATTGGAGACAACTTAGCTTGAAGGTGAAAATAGAGACATCTTCTCAATCTCCCCAGCATTCTCCATGGCACCAGGAACTTCCTAGGGCAATAGAAGCGCCAACACCACTTCCAGTGTTTCCTACACCTTCAAATGAGGATGTCAGATGTGTAGTGTATATGTTGGCTCAGATGATGGCTACTCAGTGCCAACCAGTAGCACCAGTTGTTGCCGAGTTTATTGAGGGACTTGAGAGTTTGAGGGTTCGTGAGTTTCTCGCCTTCAGTCCTTGACAGTTTATGGGGATAAATCATAGAGAGGACCCTCAAAGCATCATAGATCAGTTGCATAGGATATTCAGGTTCATGCATGCTTTGTCCACAGATCCAGTTGAGTTAGCGGTGTTCCAGCTATGAGATATAGCAATTCTGTGGTTATGAGAGTTAGGAAAGTCTAGAGGCAGAGATGCACCTACACCCTATGGCCCAGCTTCTCTGAAGTTTTTATAGATCAGTATTTGCCTCGAGAGATTTGACAAGCCATAATAGAGCAGTTCTTACATCTAGAGCAGGGCAGGATAAACGTTAGAGAGTATGCATTGAGGTTTGATTCCTTGGCTAGATATGCGCCAGCCTTTGTAGATACTATGCTAGCCAGGGTGCACTGATTTATAACGGGACTTGCAAAGGAGTATGTGGAGTCTTGTATTATAGCCACGTTGCGAGAGGACATGGATACCTCACGAATTTAGCCATTTGCTCAAAATAGAGAGGAAATCAAGCATCATCAGTATGGAGCCGAAAGGAAAGGTTACGAGTAGCGTCAGCGGGCTAGACCCATTGAATTTTAGGTAAAATATCAGGGTGTGCCCTTCCCTCACTTATCAAGTAGGCCACCTAGACTTTTTTATACCCCGGGAGCTCAAAGATTGGACCTAGGAGTTGAAACAGGGAAGAAGTGGAAATGTTATTGCAGTCTCAGGACGAGTCATCTCACAACTCGTGAGGACAGCTCACGAGTCGTCAGGTGACTCGTTGGGAAGGCCTGAGTTTTGAGAAGAAGTCCTAGAAAAGTAGAGACCCCAGGGGTGAGGCCATGACTCATGGTCAGGACCCACGAGTCGTTGGGTCTGCTGTGGGGAAGGAAAAATAGTTGGCAAAAGGAAAGATGGGAAGTGTACCTTACGGGAGTCCCCACGAGTCGTTGTCAGCCTTAATGATTCGTGGGGTGAGTCGTCGGTAGGCTTGGAGTCCAAAGTTTGGGAATGAGATAGTGTACTCAATAATTGTTGACCATGAGTCATGGTCACCCCTGAAGAGTCATGAAGTGACCTGTCACGAGCTCAAGATTATAAATGATACAGTGTACTTGATGAGCAGAATGACGAGTTGTGCCTCCACCAATGAGTCATCAGGTCGTCCGTTAGGACGACCTGGCAGTTAATTTTCTTCGAATTAGTAAGAGCTTTTTTGTAATTCCTAAGTTCCTAAAGCCTAAATTATGTCATTTTAGCCTATGAAAGGTGGGTTTTGGAGAGGGAAACTATCCTAAAGTCTTCTTTCATGCATGCAAGAGGATAGAAGAGTGATAGAGAGGTGATCATGGGGTGATTCAAGGATTTCTTCTTCAACTTCTTTCAATTCCTTTTTGGGCATTCAAGGGAGAATAAGATTCAGTCTCCATCAGGTATGTAGGGTTATGAATGAGTGGTTTCTTCCACACCCAGGCCCAATCCATCTCTAAAAAGTAAGAAATTCTATGATTGATCTATGGGTTTTTTACCCAAATGCATGAGTTATCTATTTCTACATATGGGTATTAGTTGACTAAGATTTTATTATCGAACTTTGAATCATGGGCTAATTTTATAATGATTTCAATTAAAATTATGTTTCTACCCTTACTAATGTTCAAGCCCATTGATAAGATGATCATGAAAAGTGAGATTTGTGAAATATATGTGATAATGAGGAGATATTATGATGCAAAGCATGATTTGAAGCTGTCCATGTTTATAATTGTGTTTTCAATGAGAATTGAATATTTATAAGTATGATAAAGCTTTGGGAAATGACCACATGTTAAGTTTAAATGATAATTTTCCTGAACTAAGCTTACCAAATTATTTTGGAGAGAAGACTCCCAAATTTATATTCTAGCTTGTGGTATGTTATGAGTTAAGTCTTCCTATACATAGCTTACCACATGATTTTGGAGTAAAGGCTCCCAAGTATGTTTTCAGCTTGTGGTATGTTTTGAACTAAAACTTCTCATATGCATGATTTCATATTTGAGATGTGTTTGATCACTGAGCTTCATCAATAGACGATGTTGATCTTCGTTATATATGATGTAAAGCATATGCATGTTTTTCGGAGTAGTGTCTAGTACCGAGTAGGCTAAGGGTCAATCACCCTATGCCTCAGAACTACACGCCAACATAGGTTGATACTATTATATATTATTAGGACCTCCCTCGAGAGCTACCCCCAGCCCTAATGGCTCATGAGCTTGATATCGATATCATGGTAGCATCCTTAGCCCTGGGAAGGTTTTGGATGGCTCTGCCCACTTGAGTGTAATTGTCAAGACCACATAAGCTCCATCGTAGTATGTCGGTTAAAAGACGAGTTTCCCAATATTCCTCATGATTTCAGATATGCATATTCATTACTTATGAGATTTATGTAAATGCATGTTCTAAAGAAGGTTTGACTCAATGTTCAGCTTTTATTATAAATGTAAGAATTTAGCTTAGAGTCAATTGATTCAGTTATGAGGTATGAAGCATGTTATATCATGTATGAAGAGGCCATGATTTCAGAAAGAATGCATGCAAGTTCTACTCCTAGTTTTCTAATGTTATGTTTTAATTAATGCATTGTCTTTAAATGATTTTACTTACGTTAGCGGTTTGACTTACCTTGCATACTCGGTACATTCCACGTACTGACCGCATAATTCTATGTTGTATCATTTCATGATACAGGACCCGATTCTCAGCTTCACCCCCGCTCTTAGTATGATTTTTGGTGTTAGCATTGCTTTGTTGGTGAGTCCTAATCTTCCAAGGACTAGTCTATCTATCTTTTCTTTATGTATTTTAGTTTAAGCTTGTTGAGTTAGTTGGGGTCTTGTCCCGTCAACTCATCATGATTAGAGGCTATTCAGACATATGTATGTATCTTCAGATTTTATATTCTGATGTTATATTCAAGTTGGACTTATTCTATGATTATATTGATGGTTATTCAGTTCTTGATTGAGTTAGATATATGCTTATGCCATGTGTCGACTTGGGGTCTCTCGGGGCTCCTTGTCCCGTGTCACAATCCGAGCCTCTGTTCGGGTCGTGACAAACTTGGTATGAGAGAAATAGTTTTGAAGTGTCCTAGGGTGTCCGAAAGCTACGTTAAGTAGAGTCTTTTTCATGAGTGTGAAGCGTGCCACACCTATGATGAAGAGGCTATGAGACGTTTAGGAAATATTCCCTTCTTTCATGATCTATGTTGTGCGATGAAAAGTATTTCTATCCTTCTAATTCGTGCTATTCGCGTTGCAGAATCATGGATCCTCTAAGAATGAATGGAAGGAGGAATGGAGATGGTGAAGGCCACGAGGATGGCAATGGTAATGGGAATTAGCAAGCCCCACCAAATCAGGAGCCCCTGACACCGGAGCCTACTGCCTATGCAGAGTTCTGGGTTGCTATTCAGATGCTTGCGCAGGCTTTGACCGCTCAGGTCAATTAGCAGGTCGTTGTGCATGTTCCACAAAATGGTAATGCAGCGGCGGCTTGAGTGAGAGACTTTTTGAGAATGAACCCACCGGAGTTCCTTGGTCCAAGGTAGATGAGGACCCACATGAGTTCATAGATGAGATTGACAAGATCACCTAGGTCATGGGGGTGAATGGGGTTGAGTGCGCCGAGTTGGCCTCTTATCAGTTAAAAAGGGTTGCACATATCTAGTTTTGCCAATGGAAGGATAGTAGGATCGCAGAAGTAGGTCCAGTCACTTGGGAAGAGTTCCATGTTGCAATTCTAGACCGATTCTTCCCTCGGGAGATGAGGGAGTTGAAGACAAATGAGTACATGAATTTTAAGAAAGGGAGAATAATTGTACAAGATTATGCCCTTGAGTTCACTCACCTATCGAAATATGCCAAGAGTTGGTAGCCGATCAGAGGATGCAAGTGAGTAGATTCGTCCATGGAGTAGTGGGCTACTTGGACAAGGATTGTAGGACCGCTATGCTCCATCAAGACATGGATTTCCCACGGATAGTGTTGTACGCCCAGCAGATGGAGGTGGCACATTCGAAAGAGGGGAGGCCAAGAGGGCTAGGACCAAGGACCACAGATTCCCTCAGTAGAGGTCTGGAGGTGGGCACCGACAACATACCCACCAGAGATTATCAGCCCTAGCATCTTCAACATTGAGTATTCCATCTAGGCCCAAACATGATCAGAGGGGATGGGCATCAGGCTCGAGGGGTCATAGTAGTAGACCCAGAGATTCTAGCATTCCAGCTTGTCGCAGATGTGGTCGAGGACACACAAGTCAGTGTTTGGCAGGTTCTAGTGCTTGTTTAGGCTACAGGAAGCCTGGACACATGCTTAGAGATTGCCCAGCTGTGAGATAGGATCAAGTTGGGGGCCGAGGCCCAGCTTATAGTTTAGCAGACCCTCCCGCACGCACTGTACATCAGGGGGCATCTACTAGCACAACCGACGATCAGTGCCAAAACATATTCTATGCTTTAGCATCCCGTCAGGAGCAGGAGGTCTCCCCGAATTTAGTCACTGGTATGTTGTGAGTTTTCCATATCGATGTTTATGCTTTGCTAGATCCAGGGGCTACCTTATCATTTGTGACACCTTACGTGGCTAGTAATTTCAGAGTCAATCCCGAAATCTTGTCAGAACCCTTCTCAGTTTCCACTCCAGTAGGTGACTCAGTTATAGATAAATAGGTGTATAGAGGTTTCCTAGTCTCAGTCCTTCATAAGGTTACCTCAGCAGATTTGATAGAGTTAGCCATGACCGATTTTGATGTTATTCTCGGCATGGATTGGCTATTTGCATGCTATGCTTCAGTAAATTTTAGAACTCAGGAAGTAGAGTTTGGATTTTCGGATGAGCCAGTCTTAGAATGTAAAGGTAGTTCAGCTGTGCCTATAGGTTATTTCATTTCCTACCTTAAGGCCGGAAAGATTATTTCTAAGGGTTGAATGTACCATCTAGTTAGGGTTACAGATGTCGAGTCCGATACCCTGACTATCCAGTCAGTTCTAGTAGTACATGAGTATCCAGAGTTCTTTCTTGATGATTTTCTAGGTGTTCCTCCCGAGTAGGAGATCGATTTCGGTATTGATCTTCTTCCCAACACAAAGCCTATATCTGTTCCTCCCTATAGAATGGCTTCACCCGAGCTAAAGGTGTTGAAAGAGCAGTTGAAGGACTTGTTAGATAAGGGTTTGATTAGATCGATCAAGTCTCCATGGGTTGCACCAGTTCTCTTTGTCCGAAAGAAGGATGGTTCGCTTCAGATGTGCATTGACTATCTGCGATTGAACAAGGTCACGTTTAAGAAAGGTATCCCTTACCCAGGATCGATGATTTATTTGACCAACTTCAGGGTGCCAAGTATTTCTAAGATAGATATTAGGTCCAGGTATCATCAGCTCAGAGTTCGGGAGAGTGATATCCCGAAGATAACCTTCAGGACGCGTTATGGCCATTATGAGTTTGTAGTTATCTCTGGACTAATGAATGCTCTTGCAGCTTTCATGGAATTGATGAACAGGATGTTCAAGAAATATCTGTACATGTTCGTAATAGTATTCATTGATGACATCCTTATATACTTTCAGAGCGAGGAGGATCATTCCGCTCATGTAAGAGTAGTGCTTCAGACTCTCAAGGATCGCCAATTGTATGCCAAGTTCAGCAAGTGTGAGTTTTGGTTGGACTCCGTAGCATTTTTGGTCCATGTGGTATCGAGTGAAGGCATAAAGGTAGATTCTCAGAAAATTGAGGCAGTGAAAAACTAGCCTAGACCAGTGAGTCTTCAGATATTCAGAGTTTCTTGGGTTTAACTGGCTACTATCGAAGGTTTGTTGAGGGTTTCTCATTCATTGCATCACCCTTTACCAAATTGACTTAGAAGAAGGTAAAGTTCCAATGGTTGGAAGCTTGCGAGAAGAGCTTCCAAGAGTTGAAGACTCGACTCACTTCAGCACCAACGTTGACCCTACCCGAGGGTACCGATGGATTCGTGGTGTATTGTGATGCTTCAAGGACTGGACATGGGTGTGTGTTTATGCAACAAGGGAAGGTGACAACATATGCCTCAAGATAGTTGAAAGTCCATCAGTAGAATTACCCGACTCATGACCTTGAATTGGCCACGGTGGTATTCTCCTTAAAGATATAGCGACATTATTTTTACGGGGTCCACATGGATGTATTTACGGATCACAAGAATTTACAATATGTATTCACGTAGAAGGATCTCAATCTTCGACAAAAGAGGTGGTTGGAGCTACTCAAGGATTAACATATGAGTGTTCTTTATCATCCGGGGAAGGCTAATGTGGTAGCGGACACACTTAGTATACTTTGTATTGAGAGTGTGTCCTATGTGGATGAAGGAAAGAAGGAGTTGGTGAAAGATGTACATCGACTCGAAAGGTTGGGAGTTAGGTTGGTTGACTCGACCGATGGCAGTGTTATTGTCCAGAACAGGTCAGAATCATCCTTGGTGACTGATATGAAAGCTAGACAAGATGAAGATCCGATTTTGGTAAAGCTGAAAGAAGTCGTTCTAAGTCAGAAGGTAGAGGTCTTCTCCCAAGGGGGAGATAGCGTGGTGCAGTACTAGGGTCGCCTATATGTTTCGGATATCGATGATTTGAGGAGTTGGGTGTTGCATAAGGATCATGGATCCAGATACTCTGTTCATCCAGGTGCCACCAAGATATATCATGATTTGCGGGAAATATATTGGTGGAATGGAATGAAGAAGGATATTGCAGAATTCATAGCCAAGTGCCTGAATTGTCGGCAAGTAAAGGTCGAGCATCAAAGGTGGAGGCGTACTTCAGGATATTTGCATTCCCACTTGGAAGTGGGAAGAGATTAATATGGATTTCATTACAGGGCTACCTCATACTCGTCAACACTATGATTCTATTTTGGTTGTGGTAGATAGGTTGACCAAGGCTGCACATTTTCTACCAGACAAAACTACGGATTCAGCGGAGAATTATGCCAAACTGTATATATGGGAGTTGGTTCGATTGCATGGAGTGTCCTTGTCTATCATTTTAAGTCGAGGTACTCAATTTACCTATCAATTTTGGAAGTCGTTCCAAAAAGGGCTTGGTACACAGGTTAAACTCAACACAACATTTCATCCATAAATCGATGGTCAAGCAGAGTAGACAATTTAGACCCTCGAGGACATGTTGAGGGCATGTGTGATTGACTTCAAAGATAGTTGGGATGATCACTTTTCCCTGATCGATTTTGCTTACAATAACAACTATCATTCCAGTATCCAAATGGCACCGTTCGAGGCTCTCTACGGGCGTAGATGTAGGTGGCCCATTAGATGGTTCGAGGTTGGTGAGGCATCAATGGTAGGGCCAGACTCGGTTCATGGGGAAATGAAGAAGGTTCAATTGATAAGAGATAGGTTGAAAACTGCCCAGAGTTGTCAAAATTCCTATGCGGACGCGAGAAGAAGAGAATTAGAATTTGAAGTCGATGACTGGGTGTTTCTAAAGGTATCTCCCACAAAGGGAGTGATGCGGTTTGGAAAGAAGTAAAACTCAACCCTTGTTATGTTGGCCCCTACCGGATTGTGATAAGAGTTAGCAAAGTGGAGTATGAGTTGGAGTTGCCCTCAGAGTTATCTTTTGTGCATCCCTGTGTTTCATGTGTCGCTTTTGATTAAATGTTTGGGAGATCCAGCTCTAGCAGTCCTGATATACAGTATTGGTGTAAAAGAAAATCTTAGCTACAAGGAGGTTCCGATGGAAATACAGGATCGACAAGTTCTAAGGCTAAGGAACAAAGAAGTAGCTTCAGTTAAAGTGTTATGGAGGAATCAACATGTTGAAGGAGCTACATGGGAAGCCGAAGAAGATATGATGGCTAGATACCCATATTTATTCTCTACCGGCTTAATGTCAGCTTGAGGTATCAGTTTTGACTAAAAATCTATTTAGTTTCTTGTTCAATTCTTGCACGCAAGTTTCTTTTATGTATATGGGTGTGTATGTGATTTGTAAATTCAGTTCAGCTATATATTTTGAATCGGAGGTAGTCATTCCGTCAGTTTTCAGTTTAAATGATCAGTATTTGATAATGATAATTGCATATATCCATTTTTTGTGTGTTTTCCAACATTTGAGGATGAATGTTCCCAAGGGGGAGATATTGTTATATCCTAGGAGCTCAAAGATCTGACCCAGGAAATGGGGAAGAAGTGGAAATTGTTATTGTAGTCTCAGGACGAGTCATCTCACAATTCCTAAGGATAGTCCATGAGTTGTCAAGTGACTCGTGGGGAAGGCCTGAGTTTTGAGAAGAAGTCTTGGAAGAGTTGAGACCCCACGGGCGAGGCCATGACTCGTTGTTAGGACCCACGAGTCGTTGGGAAGGAAAAATAGTTGGGAAAAGGAAAGATGGGCAGTGTACCTGACGGGAGTCCCCACGAGTTGTCGTTAGCCTTAACAATTTGTAGGGTGAGTCGTCGGCAGGCTTGGATTCCAAAGTTTGGAAATGAGACAGTGTACTCAACGACTAATGACCACAAGTTGTGGTTACCCCTGAAGAGTCGTGAAGTGACCCGTTACGAGCCCAAGAGGATAAATGATACAGTGTACATGATGAGTAGAGTAACGAGTCGTGCCTCCAGCAATGAGTCATCAGGTCGTCTGTTAGGACCACCTGGCAGTTAATTTTCTGCGAATTAGTAAGGGCGTTTTCGTAATTCCTATGTTCTTAAAGCCTAAACTACGTCGTTTTAGCCTATGAAAGGTGGGTTTTAGAGGGGGAAACTATCCTAAAGTCTTCATTCATGCATGCAAGAGGATAGAAGAGTGATAGAGAGGTGATCAAGGGGTGATTCAAGACTTTCTTCTTCAGTTTCTTTCAATTCCTTTTTGGGCATTCAAGGGAGAGTAAGATTCAGTCTCCATCAGGTATGTAGGGTTATGAATGGATGGTTTCTTCCACACCCATGCACAATCCCTCTATAAAAAGAATGAAATTCTATGTTTGATCTACGCGGTTTTTACCCAAATGCATGAGTTATCTATTTCTACACATGGGTATGAGTTGACTATGATTTTATTATCGAATTGTGAAGCATGGACTAATTTTATAATGATATCAATTAAAATTATGTTTATAGCCTTATGAATGTTGAAGCCCATTGATGAGATGATCATGAAAAGTGAGATTTGTGAAGTATATGTGATAATGAAGAGGTTTATGGTGCAAAGCATCATTTGAAGCTACCCATGTTTATAATTATGTTTTCGGTGAGAAGTGAGTATTTGTAAGTATGATAAAGCTTTGGGCAATACCCACATGTTAAGTTTAAATGATGATTTTACCAAACTAATCTTACCACATCATTTTGGAATGAAGACTCCCAAATTTATATTCTAGGTTGTGGTATATTTTGAGTTAAGTCTTCCTATGCATAGCTTACCATATGGTTTTGGAGCAAAGGCTCCCAGGTATATTTTCAGCTTGTGGTATGTTTTGAACTAAAGCTTATCATATGCATGATTTCATATTTGAGATGTATTTGATCATTGAGCTTCATCAATAGACGATGTTGAGCTTCGTTATATATAATGTAGAGAATATGCATGTTTTTTGGAGTAGTGTCTAGCACCGAGAGGGCTAAGGGTCGATCACCCTATGCCTCAGAACTACGCGCCAACGTAGGTTTATACTATTATATATTATTGGGACCTCCCTCGTGAGCTATCCCTGGCCCTAATGGACCATGAGCTTGATATTGATATCATGGTAGCATCCTGAGCCCTGACAAGGTTTTGGACGGCTATGCCCACTTGAGTGTAATAGATGGGACCATGTAAGCTTTATTGTGGTATGTCGGTTAAAAGATGAGTCTCCCATTATTCCTCATGATTTAAGATATGCATATTCATTACTTATGAGATTTATGTAAATGCATGTTCTAGAGCAAGTTTGACTCAATGTTCAGCTTTTAATTATAAATGTCAGAATTCAGCTTTGATTCAATTAATTCAGATATGATGTATGAAGCATGTTATATCATTTATGAAGAGGCCATGATTTCAGAAAGAATGCATGCAAGTTCTACTCCTAGTTTTCTAATGTTATGTTTTAATTAATGCATTGTCTTTAAATGATTTTACTTACGTTAGCGGTTTGACTTACCTTGCATACTCGGTACATTCCACGTACTGACCGCATAATTCTATGTTGTATCATTTCATGATACAGGACCCGATTCTCAGCTTCACCCCCGCTCTTAGTATGATTTTTGGTGTTAACATTGCTTTGTTGGTGAGTCCTCATCTTTTGAGGACTAGACTATCCATCTTTTCTTTATGTATTTCAGTTTCAACTTGTTGAGTTAGTTGGGGTCTTGTCCCATCAAATCGTCATGATTAGAGGCTATTCAGACATATTTATGTATTTAGCATCAAATTTTATATTCTGATGTTATATTCAAGTTAGACTTCCTCTATGATTGCATTGATGGTTATTCAGTTCTTCATTGAGTTAGATGTATGCTTATGTCATGGGTAGACTTGGGGTCTCTCGGGGCTCCTTGTCCCGTGTTGCAATCTGAGCCTCCATTCGTGTCATGAAAGCCCTCACCTAAGCAGTAGCAGGGCAGAAGATCTAATCGTCATGGGCAGTCAGGTCCTGGCAAGATTCACGAGTGTCAAACTCACAGCAGCAGAGAGGCCCACACCAAAAAGGGCCAGTGGTACCACGTTGTAGTTCTTATAGTCGGCAACATTTAGGGAGATGTAGATATGGCTCCACTACTTGTTATTCTTGTGAGAAGGAGGGTCACATGATGAGAGATTGTTTGATTGGAGATTAGAGTGATGGTACCAACAGAGTAGGTTTTCAGCAGGGTCACATGCTCTAGTATCTTCTGTAGGGCGTAGGCCCTCAATTCCAGCAGGCAGAGGTAGAGATAGATCAGGAGCATCTAGTTCTTGTAATGGTATGGATCGTACTTATGGTTTAGCAGGGCGATAGGATTCTGAGTCATCGTCCGATGTTGTGACAGGTACATTGAATGTATGCTCCTACTTGGTTTATGCTTTGATAGATCCAGACTCTACCTTGTCTTATGTTACTCCGCTAGTGGCATGAAAGTTTGGTATAGTACTAGAGTTGCTCCAGCAACCATTTTCTGTATCTACACCTGTTGGTAAATCTATTATCGCCCGGAGAATCTATCGAGGTTGTATGATGGAGATTGTTGGCCGCCAAAACTATGCAGACCTAGTAGAGCTAAAATGATTGACTTTGATGTGATTATGGGCATGGATTGGCTATCACCATGTTATGCCAATGTTGAGTTCTTGACAAAGACTTTTCGATTCAACTTTCCAGGAGAGATAGTGCGGGAATGGAAGGGCAATACAACTATGCTAAAAGGTAGGTTCATATCCTATCTCTAGGCAAGGAAGATGATTGCGAAGGGCTGTACCTATCATATTGTTAGGGCTCGGGATGTGCAAGAAAAATCTCCGACTCTTTAATATATTCCAGTGGTTAGTGAGTTCCCAGATGTATTTCCTGATGAGCTTCCTAGTATTCCTATAGAACGAGAAATTGACTTCTATATTGATACGCTACCAGATACATAGCCCATATCTATTCCTCCGTATATAATGGCTCCTGCTGAGATGAAGGAATTGAAGGTTTAGATGAAAGATTTGTTAGATTAAGCTTCATTAAGCCTAGTGCTTCACCATGGGTGTGCTAATCTTATTCATAAAAAAAGAAAGATAGCTCGCTACAAATGTGTATAGATTATCGACAGCTAAATAAAGTTATTATTAAGAACAGATATCTCCTTCCAAGGATAGATGATTTGTTTGATCAGTTGTAGGGGCGAAATACTTCTCAAAGATTGTCTTAATATCAGTATACCATTAGGTACGAGTTAGAGAAAAACATATTCCGAAGACAACCTTCAGAACCAGATATGGCCATTTCGAGATCCTAGTTATGTCTTTCGGGTTGACGAATGCCCCAGCAGTGTTTAATGACCTGATGAAAAACATATTCAGGACAGTTTTAGATCTGTTCGTGATTGTATTCATTAATGATATTCTAGTATACTAACATTCATAAGCTGAGCATAAAGATCATTTGAAATAGTTCTCCAGGTCCTCAAATATCATAAGTTAAACGCGAAGCTTTCTAAATGTGAGTTCTGGTTAAACTCTGTAGCCTGATCGTGGGAAAAATAGCATGCCCAAGTGATACTTTATAACTTAGTTTTTCCTTGTTTATCTATTAATTTATATACATTTTCATGTGATTTTATGTAAATGTGAATATATACACTAACCAACATGATTAGTTCTTGTTTTTGTAGGTTTACAATGAATTTGAGCAACTACTCAATGAGTT